>LPNX010965059.1:91844-137216 GCA_001517045.1 Pseudotsuga menziesii | reverse complement strand
TTTAAGTGAACCGGACTGTGTATTTCCGCGGGTTACGTGTCCTGTTTTTGGGGGTTCGTGTCCGAAAATCGCGATTCGTTCCAAATCGTGTCCGATTCGTTGGCAAAATCACATCCCGATTTCGGATTCGACCGAAATCGTGTCCGATTCGTTGGCAAAATCATGTCTCGATTTCGGATTCGACCGAAATCGAATCCCCCTCGTGTCGGACACGAATCGTGTCCGATTCGTTCCCCATGGGACACGAGGGGGGGTACAGCAAATCCGGTTTCACAGTAAATAACCATTCACAACTAAATCCCCTTTGCAAAGACCTTTGCAAGGGGCATCTATGCATGTATAATGAAAAATAAACTCACAAATGAAAATGTTATACCTCAGATTTAAAAATGGAAAGCCAACACCATGAGACAAGATTTCACTTGATTATGGCCCAACTAGGGCAAAGCTTGATACAAAAGAGCTTCTTAGGGCTTGAGCAAAATGAGCAAGAGAAATGTGAGAGAAGAAGAGGAGAGAGGGAGAAAAGAGAGTATCTTGGCAGCATAGCCATGCTCCAAAGAATGATCATAATATGAGAGGAGGGGTCTCTCTTTTATAGTTGAAAAGATCCCAAACCCACTCATAAATCAAAGGTCCAAAACATAGATCTAAACTCTAGATCTCCTCCACCCTTAGATCTAGGTTTGTTGACTTTGCAAGCCATCCACCAATCATAACCAAGGGTGCCTCTTCAAATCAATGGTCAAAAAGATAGATCCATGTCACAATGAAGTTTAACCCTTAGATTTATGGTTTCCATGACTCAAGTGGGGCCCCTTTGACTCAAATTTTAATTTTTATTATTTTAATTTTTAATCTTTTATTTAATCTTTTATTTTTATTTTTTATTTTTATCTTTTTATTCTTTTATTTTTATTCTTTTATTTTTTATTTTATCTTCTATTTTTTATCTTTTATTTTTAATCTTTTATTTTATTTTATTTTTATAAATCTTTTATTTTATCTTTTATCAAGACAAGAGGGGCGCCCCACTTAGGAGTTCTTCAAAAATTTATTTTGACCATGGGGGGGGTTTATTTAAAATAAAAACCGACTATGCTTAGCCACCCCCCAAACTTAATTACCATGGCTTTATTTGATTTTTTCCTTCAAAATCAAATAATTTAATTTTTCACCCTAGGAAATTAAATTCCTAGGAAAAGATACCTTGTCTTAACCAAAATTGGTCTAACTTCCAAACCCCTTGTCAGAATGACATGAGACTTGAACCAATGGCTTAGGGGGTGTCATTGAATTTTCATTTGCATTCATAGCCCCTATTACAAAATTCCAAGGTTCAAGAGATTACATTATTACATCATAACTTAATTAATTAACCACCAAATGGTAAAGTTAATAAATTAGGAAAAAATCAAACTAAAAATTAAAATCCTAACGAAATTCCACAAGACTACAAGATACAGCTAGCATGGTCATCGACAACAACTTGAAACCTTAGCCACCTCATGGGCTTGATTATCAGAACGCCAATTCACCACTTTGGAGGATTTGTGAGTGAAAAACCCAACCAATTAAAATTGTTAAGTAACAAAATTAACTGGAAGGGGAAAAAAACACTCGGTGAAGAGGACTTCCCTAATAATAAAGTCCATGGTGACATCCTTAGAGGAATGACCCGTGCTAACATATAAGGTTACCTTAATTGTCCCACGCAGGGGAGCGGACATTCCGTGTACAAAAGGGGCAGAATTGCCCTGCTGAGTGAAAAAATCCCTAGAATTTTTCCATGGTACAAACTGCACAGGATGTACATCTTCAATGTACATGAGGTTGCCACCTAGTCGAAATTGGTGGGCAACACTATCCATCATGTCGTACCATGTCCTCGATGTTGAATTTTTAATGGTTATATTAGATCTTAAAACATTTAGCATCATAACAGCATAACCATAAATCAAAAGATCACTGAAAGATAGACAAGCACAACCACACAAATAATTAATTCAGTTATGTAGGCTCGAGTAAATCCTAATTTAATCTTGCAGGCTCGAGTAACCACAACTGGGGTACTAATGACCCAACTTACAATTGGAGAGGACTTCCTCATGACTCTTATTAGTTTTCTCAATTAGAAACATCGGGGTATAAAGAAATACAAGTGATTCTCCCAGTAGGACCATCGGGGACCACAAAAAATACATATAGAATATTCTTCGAAGTTACAATATTTCAACACTCCCCCTTAACGAAAAGGGTATTCTACAACAACATCAACAACATCAACAACAACAACAATAGTAGGAGGGCATCATCAGCATCATCATTAGGGTGACACATCTATAAATCATTGGAAGCTTTTCAACATCATATAGTCTTCATCTTCAATCTTCAACAGCAGCAACATTTTGAACGACAGCATCATCATCGGTACTTTAGTCTTCATCTTCAATCTTTAGCAGCAACAACACTTTGACTGCTCGATTGATAACATCATCAGCAGCACTTTGACATTTCGATCAGCAACATCATCAACACTTTGACCTTTCGATCAGCAACATCATCATTCAATCAGCAACATCATCTTTTCGATCAACAACATCATCAATAGCACTTTGACCTTTCGATCAGTAACATCATCATCATCACACTCTGATCTTTCGATCTGAAACATCATCATCACACTCTGATCTTTCGATCAAGAACCTCATCATCATCAGCAACAACCTGCAATCCACAGTACAAAGACAAAAGTCTTTGGATCACTTTTGGACTTAAAGTCCAGGGATGATGCAAACCCACCACATTCTCGACAACCTAAGTCACCGGATTGATTACAGGATAATCAGTCCCTATCACTTTAGGACTAAGTACAAGGATGATGCAATCCTAGCACATTCTCAACAACCCAAGTCACCGGATTGATTACAGGATAATCAGTCCTTGACACTTTAGGACTAAGTCCAAGGATGATGCAATCCTACCACATTCTCGAGTACCAAAGTCACCGGATCCGTTCTGAACCGAAGTTCAAGGATGATACAATCCTACCACATTCTCGAGTACTGAATTCACCGGATCTGTTCTGAACCGAAATTCAAGGATGGTACAATCCTACCACATTCTTGAGTACCGAAGTCACCGGATCCGTTTTGAACCGAAGTTTAGGGATGATACAATCCCACCACATTCTCGAGGACCGAAGTCACCGGATCCGTTCTGAACCGAAGTTCAGGGATGATACAATCCCACCACATTCTCGATGACCGAAGTCACCGGATCCATTATGGACAGATGTCCAGGGATGATACAATCCCTCTTCATTCTCGAGGACCGAGGTCACCAGATCACTTTAGGGCAAATGTCCAGGGATGATACAATCCCTCTTCATTCTCGAGGACCGAAGTCACCGGATCACTTTAGGACAAGTGTCCAGGGATGATACAATCCCACTGCAACATCACTGCTCCCCCTTTCGAGGAAGGTCTTTCCGAACAACACCAATCTTGTCTCGAAGGTGTTCGAACTTTACCAGAGATAGAGGCTTCGTCAACACATCAGTGTTGAATCATTATCTTGTAACATCATCATCTAAATCATCATCATCTACATCTTCAGTATATGAATATTGAACTATCATCATCTGTATCTCTACTATGTGAATACTGAAAGCATCATCATATGTATCTTCAGTATAGAAATACCGAAAGCATCATCATATGTATCTTCAGTATAGAAATACTAAATCACCATCATCTGCATCTACAGTATGTAGATGTCGAAAAATCATCTATATCTTCAGTATGGGAATACCAAAACATCATCATATGTATCTTATCTCGTATGTAGAAATGGTGGATTTCTATGTGCTTCGATGGAACACTTGGTTTTCTGTCTTCTTTATACAACTCTGGTTATCACATAGAATCATTGTGGTATCCAATAAACCTGACATCACCTTCTGAAGCCATATGGCTTCACAATTAGCAGAGCAAGCTGCTATGTATTCTGCTTCCGCCATGCTAAGAGCAATACTGGACTGTTTCCTGCTAAACCATGAAATCATAGCATACCCCAGACAAAAGTATCCACTTGAAGTGCTTTTCTTGTCTGAGACACTTCCAGCCCAATATGCATCTATATAGCCATACAATCTGTAATCATGGTTTTCATCATAGTATAGACCAAATTCTATAGTCCCTTTCAGATATCTCATCACATGTTTTGCAGCTATTAGGTGAACATGTCAAGGTTGAACTAGATAAGGTGTTCACAGCAAAATAAATGTCTAGTCTGGTATTTGTTAGATACATCAATGACCCATTAATCTGTCTGTATTGAGTCACATCCGCTAACTCTGACAAGTCATCAGCTAACAACTTCAGGTTGGAATCCATGGGTGTGGCCATGGCTTTACATTCCAACATATCAAATCTTTTCAAAATTTCCACTACATAAAAAATAGGTCATCCACATACAATAATAGTATGTCAGGTTCATCTTCTATAACCTTGAAGTAAAGGTTAGGGTCAGCTTTACTCTTGGTAAAGCCCAAGCTCGTCAGGAAACTATCTATCCTTCCATACCAAGCTTTGGGAGCTTGCTTCAAGCCATACAGGGCCTTCTTCAACTTGCATACGTGAGTTTGTCTGTCTTCAACTTTAAATCCTTGTGACTATTCGATGTAAAACTCTTCCTCAATCATACCATTAAGGATGGCTTGTCTTTACATCCATCTAGTGTATATCCCACTTCATCATGGAAGCAAGTACCTTGATAGTTCTGAAGGAAGTGTAACTTGCTTCCTGGAGCAAGTGTCTCTTCAGAATTAATTCCCTCTTTCTGAGAGAAACCTCTAGCCACATGTCTTTCCTTACTTCTATCAGCAGCATATTTTATCTTGCAAATCCATTTGGAAGATACCACATTCTTGTTTTCTAGTTTGAGTACTATATCCCAAACATCATTCTAGTATTCTTTCATCATAGCATCTTCCATGAGTTCGTCTTGTCAGGTCATCAACATATCCTAGTCTTCCGTATTCAACCTTGAAGGTTGGAACCCACTTTACTCTTAGTAAAGTCTCGATCCATCAAGAAGTTGTCCATCATGTCGTACCATGTCGAACTCAAAGATCTTCTGTAGTCACTCCCGTTGAAGCGAAGCATCATCTTCCCTCTCCATTCTGTACAGGTGGTTCTCTGCTTGATATATACTTCTAGTGGGTCTGGTCAATAGAGTATGTCATGTCATAGTCTATTCTTCCTGAGGCAAACCACGAACCTTGCTTTGTACACTTGTTTTGGTAGATCCATATGGAAGATACTATGGACTTCCCTTTAGTTCTCGAAACCATATCGTAGACATCATTCCCCATGATCAACTGTTACTCTTTGATCATAGCTTCTTTCATAGCTGGAAAGGTTAGTGTCAATGATGTCACCCAACTATGTTACACAACTAGAGTGTGTCCGAGGCCTCTTACTTTGGTTTGGAAGTCTCGCCATTATTTTCATCTTGAGTTATATCTCATACCCATGGTGGTCTTCATCCTTCAAGGTGGATCTATCGCTCTTTGAAGCTTTTTCTTCCGTCACGGTGTCTCTGACCCTGGGAGCTTCAGATTCATGTTTATTGGAGTGAATCTTGAATTGTCATCACTTGTTCTTTGGAACAAGTCTCGTCCTTCTTTTCTTGTAGGCGGTTGTACAAGACCTTTCCTATAAGTCAAATGCACCAGTTGCATGGTTAGAACCATTTCATAGAACATATGCATAACGACGCATCATTCAACTGTTTAGCCAATACAACATTCCTCCATATCTCACACAAACTTTCTAGATGACATCATTGAGATTGTGCACTAATCCAATATGTCAGCAAGGAGATTTCATTCTAGATAAGTAGCAATGGAGAGGTATATAGCACCATGAGCTACTTACCCATCACATGCATATTGTCATTAATGCAAACATTCTATCATGCATAACACATAAACTGAATATAAAACAATATCATGAAATGACAATTGAATACTTGTATTTTATTTGTTTCGTGGGTAGACTCCTTCTTGATCATTTTGCTTCATCGTCTTCTTCATTCATGACATCATCGTTTCTTATCCAAATGATAAGATGGATAAGAGGTTCTTCAAGAATTGAGTTCTTCATATTCCTCATCGCTTGAGGGATCTTCTTTGAATCGTGAGCGCTTGATCTTTAGTTGCTCCCATCTTCTCTTCTCTTATTATGAGTCGAGTTTCTTCTTTTGTAAGGCTTTAGCCTCATTTCCCTTTGCAACTAGAACCTCTCCACTTATGTAGGTGTCCAATTCATTTTTCTTCAAGAACCAGTAAAATCCTATGCTTCCATGCTTGGAAGTTTTCAGCTTCACCAATCTTGCCATCAAGCTGAGGTGCTAAGTCATTTTGAAATAAGAACCTCAAATGTAAATGGCAAAAGATTAGATCTTACCGGTTTGAGATGTTCGTCCTGGTTCTGGATCTGGCTGATCTAGGGTTTATCAAAGAAACCCTAATTTTCAAAACTTGGAATCTCTCAAATCTGATTGGATAGAAAGATGTGCCTCATGAAGGCGAGTTGAGCAGCATATTCATTTTCCCAAAAATGTGATCAGAATTGCAAAATATTTGATGCCCTAGTTTTCTTTAGTTTCTTCTGCAGAATGCTTGATATTGTTTCTGCGTTATCTCAGAAATTACTGCTCCTCTGTGTCTGAAATTTCGTACTGAGGTAGCCTCGCATGTCCTCTTTCCAATACCGCAGGTTAGAGCAGAACTGGTTTTACCAATTGGAACTTATGCGCGTTGTCCCAAGGTGGCTCATTTTAGGACTGTTCCAAAGAGCAAACTTGTACAGACTGCCACGTGTCACTGTTTCATTTTCGGGGTCTGAAATTCTTACCATAGAAAGTACAGTACGTGGCCTTTCTGGAACATCTTGCGAAATTTCATTTGGACCTTCATAGCCCAAGATATAGCAATTCTCCCCAGGTGTCCTGTTTAGGGATGAATCCTGTGAGAGGCTGAAACCCTAACTTAGAGGAATCATATCTCCTAGAATATAGTGAATCGGAGTCTGAAACTTGGACACAGTGTACATCAGGAATTTATATTCGACCTGTGAAAGTTTCGGCACCTGAGCCTTTTCTCCAAATTTGAGGTATAGCGAATCTACCAAAACTATCAGTTTCAGTATTTTAGAGTTTTTCAGGCCCGAGGTCAAACTAGGGTTTGACTTTCCCGGAGTTTCACCCAACCAAAAATCTCGACCCAGGTCTCTAAACTTCAATTTTGATGAGGGGAGTAATCCTATGTAGAGCTCACTCAAAAATTCATCTTCTGTAAAAAGCCCTAATTTCCCGCAGCAAAAAACTGAAAATGCCCGAAATCAAACTCTGCTTCGACAGAAAGATGTGCCCTTCAATGGAGAGTTAGCCTAGCCTTCTTTCCCTGATGGATTGTGGAGAGAGACACAAAAAGTAAGAAGCCCTAGCTTCTGCAGTTGCACGGTGTCTTCTTTCAAGGCGGCTCTGATACCATGTTGAATTTTTAATGGTTATATTAGATCTTACAACATTTAGCATCATAACAGCATAACCATAAGCCAAAAGATCACTGAAAGATAGACAAGCACAACCACACAAAAAGAACACAGATTTATCCTGGGAAAAACCCAGCAAAAGCTTCTGCAATATAGATGCCCCAAAAAGATAAAAGGTAAAACCCAAAAGACTGATCCTCCTTCTCCAGCCACAGCTCTCTCTTTCTCTCTTATGTGCTACACAAGTGAGTGTGTGTGTTCCAAATGAGGAGCGCCGCACCTCTATTTATATTCTTTCGTTCACTTAATAATTAATTCAGTTATGTAGGCTCGAGTAATCCTAATTTAATCTTGTAGGCTCGAGTAACCACAACTGGGGTACAAATGACCCGACTTACAATTGGAGGGGACTTCCTCATGACTCTTATTAGTTCTCTTGATTATAAACATCGGGGTATAAAAAATACAAGTGATTCTCCTGGTAGGACCATCGGGGACCACAAAAAATACATATAGAATATTCTTCGAAGTTACAATATTTCAACACTCTGTGCCCGTTTCAATCCATACAAGGCCTTCTTCAATTTGCACACGAGTCTGCCTGTCATGTGTCTCGAATCCTAGTGGTTGTTCTACGTATACTTCCTCCTCGACTACACCATTCAAGAATGTTGTCTTGACATCCATCTGATGTATCTTCCCTTTCATAACTGCAGCCAATGCAAGTATGAAACTAATGGAAGTGTACCTCGCCACGAGTGCAAATGTCTCCTCGTAATCTATGTCATCTTTCTGTGAGAAGCCTGTTGTCCGTCGATTGCACACCAGCAGCAGAAATTTTCCGAAAGCTATCTCCTCACTTAGGAAAGTGGGAGAGCTATGACCTTGGGGGCAAGCACAGAGCCAAGTACTGTCACCTACTCCTAGCTCCTCCGTTTAGGCTAACTCCTAACAAAGCCAAGGGGGGTAGTCCCTAACAAAGAGTTTTCTATGGCTCAATGTTTAAGTTAAGTTTTTGATGTTTGGATGCGGATGGGTGTTGTTTAGGAGTTATTGTGATTAAAAATGACTAAATTATGAATTTCAAGCACAAGAAAAAAGCAATCCACGTTGCTGCACTGGATTAAAAGATGAACAATATATCAAGACTTTATAAGATAAAGATGCATTCACAGATAAAGATTTAAATAAGCTAAAGACAAGTGATCCAGATGTAACAATCATGCATAGATTAATAGACCAGTGCCTTTATGGAGTCAAAGCTCTGCAATGCTTTAAGAAATAAAACCAAGTCCTGAAATAAAGCTAGTGGATGTAACGTTATGCAAGTGCTCTTGGTATATTTTAAGTGTTTTAAATGGTCTTGTTTAGGGCTTCAGCGAAAGGTTTCAAGTTAATCCGTTGGAAACAAGACGGCCCGCCCAGTATCTCAAGCTGGTATCGCGAAGATTGACCAGCTAGCTGAGACTCTAGACAGCGGGGAGTTTCGACACCTTTACTAAGAAAAACTTAGGAAATTTTCTACAACGCCGATGCGTTGGTTATGGGTAAAAATTTTATTGTGTTTTTATTTGCGAACTTAGCAAGTCCGTTCACCGTTCTGAGTACGAGCCCAACTCGAAAGTCGGCATAGCATACTAGGCGAAGGATAATCAACGAAGTAAATTAATTAGAGGAATGTGAGTTGCAAAATTTTATTAAGTAAATTCATTAAAACTCCCCGACAGAGAGCGCTCTTGACTTTGTCTTATGACAACAGTTCAAGAGACTTAGCTAAACTATATGCTTGATGCAAGGGCATGCAGTGGGAATGCTCTCCGATAGAGAGTGCTCTTGACTTGGATTACGGCAAGTTCAAGAGACTTTAGAGATTAATTGATTAACTTATAAAACAATAAAAAAGACTAATCTACCTAAGAATCTCTTTCACGTTTTTTAGGCCTTAATCGGGAGAGCATGGGGGTAAGTAAAAACTGAAATAAAAGACAACTCTTTCTATAGAGAGCACTCTTGATCCACAAAGTGAGATTCAAGAGATTTTGATATTTTTTAGGTTTTGCCATATTATATCAAAGAAAGTAAATAAAACTTTGAACTAAGTAAGTAATAAAATAGGAAACTTTTTCTCTTTTCTACTTTATGAAAGATAAACTTTTCAGAAATAAACTACCTTTCCCTATTCTATTCTAAGAATTTATTCTACAAGTATGCAAACATGAAAAGGAACGATACAAGCTTCTCCCGTATGGGGGAAGAGGGGCGTGGGAGCCTTAATCCCACTTGCTCTTTATTATTTTCTTACAATGCCTTTTGAAGATTGGAGTCCTTTTGTGGTCTTGAGAATGTCTTCAAGGCAACCTGGAGAATGGGGATGAAGAAGGGGGGAAAAGGAATGTTTCTTGGAGCTTGTATCTTTAATTTTTTGCCAGCATTTCCGCTTAACCTGTCATGAAAAGAGAAAAACCAGCGACCTATTTTCCTGCAAAATGATGAATTAGACAATACAATACACTAAAAAATTACACTTAGTACTTAAGCAAATATATGAATTTTTATGCTACTTCAAGTACTAACTAGATCTAAGTAAAATGCAAAAATTTGACACTTCGTAGATCTATAAATGAGAGCAAGTAAGATGCAAACGATTAGCTTTATAGATCAAATTTTTACTTGCAAACATAAAGTGGAAAAATTGAAAGATTTAATTTTAGGGTGAATAAAGGAGATAAAACCACTTGGATCTTGAATCTTTGAAACCACTCTGAATCCCAAATAGCATGCAACTGCTAGAAACGTATGCTTGGCTCCAAGAAAAGGAGATGCAACTTAGCTCAACCTTTTACTTGGTGCGGTGAAATGATCTGCAAACAAAGACTTATACACTTGCCAAAACGGGGATTAAATCATGTATTATTTACTAAATGAAATCACAAAAGCATGAAATATAACTGAATAAAACAATGCTCTTTAAGATTTTTGGAAGCAAATGAAATAAATAGGTAACTTGAAAGCTACAAATACCTATTCTTACGTGCTTTTATAAGCCCTCTAAAGCATGCATTAATACCCACAAATTAGCAAAAGCAAAGAAATTGAAATAATATCACCTCATTAACCGGAACATATGCATCCAAGATCTACACAGCATGAGCCTCCAAAGCCTTTCTTTATTAAAATAGGTTGCATGAGAGCAACAAGCATTACAATATTTCACTAGAGGTTCTCTACATCAATCATCCACCCTGATAGAGCTGAAAGAGCCTCTATTTATACAAAGAGAGCAAGCTAAAACCCTAAAACCAAATATCCAAACCTAACCGGCTCGACACATAACTGAGAGCCCAAACCTAAAAATAAGTTAGTGTGAGTGAGGGGTGGCCTCCACCTAGGCAAGGCGCCCCCGCTCCAACCCTAAACTCTGAAATCCATCCATTGATACGCTCACACATGTGAAGATGCCTCCTTGAGGAGAGAGGGGCGTGAGCATGAAGATGAAGGCATGAGCTTGAAGGGAGAGTTAACTGCTAATGAAAGGTGTCGAATCCTTTAGGGTTTGTGCCAACATTATTTGCATTGATTTCCCAGCTTTGTAATGATCACCAGACCAATCACAGTTTTCCAAATCACCAAATTCATGAGTTTAGCTAGAGATGACAAGTCTGCTAACTGAATGTATGTTTAATGCTCTCTGATTGTTGACTGAAGAGGATTTGGGTCGAGTTGAATCATCATAAATGCCCAATGCCATGTCATTTAGCCTTTTATTTTATTCAATTTGGTTAATTTTGGATAGTTTTTTATTTTCTCCAAAATATTCATTTTTAATATTTTAATTAATAATTTCTCCGTAAATGACTTTTTTGAGAAATTATTAATTATGAGGCTGAATGAACTTCTGAAACTTTGAGATAGCTGGCTAGCTGATCATGAATGATTTTTGGCTTACGGTTAGAGCCTTCAATCACTGAATTCGAGTTCCGGATGCCTGACTTATTACAAATTAAATTTTCCATTTAAATTATGGAAAAATTTAATTAAAAACTTAGGAAAAATTAAAAAATTAAAAAAATCAAAATCAAAAATTTGACACGTCCGATAAAAAAAATTTGAAATTTTTTCTGAGGGTCCTAATGACTTAGGACATGACCATAGTCTATTCTAATAATGTCTAGTAGGTTTATCCATACTCAGTTGGGTTGTAATGTCCCCCTTCCAACGAAACCACCCTGAGAACACCCATTAACCTATATGATTCCCATAGGTTCGAGCGGGTACTAACAGTTAAGGAATCAACTGAAGAATGATGCCATCTACAGAAAATCTAGGGCATCAATATGTTATCACCATTAGGTCAAAGAGGGCCACCGGAGCCAAAGGCCATCGACATGCATGACATCTAAGCATTATTTAATGATGCATGCACCCATTTAAGTCTCCATGTGCATGCATGCAAGTCAACTGCAAATTAGAAGTTAAAATGACCTAATTAGGTCAAAGTTAGGGTTTTCGCAGTTGAAAGTTATAAAAGAAAGATAAAGTGAATGGAGACTTTACTTTTGATGATTATTGATTTTGGAGCTCTTGAGTAGCACCACAGCGTGCGGCACAGCAGTTGGAGTTGGAGACGGCGTCCTAAGCTAGCAGGGTTTCGGCAGTGAGATATCTGCCCTAGTCTCATCCAGGGTAAGCCATACAGGTTCACCATTTGCTCTTCCATTTATTCATAGTTATCCAGTATACAGCAGAGATTGTTGCAGGGGCACGTGTGCAGCCATAAGGGGTTTTCAGTCGGAAAGCCCAAATCATTCACTGGGTCTTCAAATCTCAGTTTACCTTCGAAACCCAGGCACCATTCTCATCATCAGTATCATACTCCAGTACCCGGTGATTATCAGATCCGATCGTGCCCATCCTAAGCAATTATCATCCATTTCGAAATCAGAGGGGCGTGAGCAGCTGCACCTCTAGAACAATTTGCTAGCCTGCCTAGAGACCTCAGAATTTCTGCATGTGTCAGGCATTCTCTCCGGCACGGGAAGGCTATCAGTCCTGCAAATCATCAGCTTCATCGGACACCTCCGTCACTGAAAACGTCACCCTTAGCTGATTTGGGTTTCGTGCTGCCGAGGTATCACCGGAAGCAGAATATACCAGGTCATCTCAAATCCAGCTCTTGATGCATGCATATTCTCTCAGGAGCATTCGAGCCAGCTTATCAGTGGTGAATGTTCATTCTATCCTACAAACCCTAACCCTAATTTTTGCTATAAAATAGGGAATTTTGCATGCCCGGTTGTTTCAATATATTTGCATAGAATTAGAAAATATCGGGATTTGGGATATTACAGTGGTATCAGAGCTATCTTCTTGGCCAGCTGTGGGCTTAAGAAATGAGAAGTAGATGAATACAGAAGAGGACACTTTTGTAACATATAGGAAAAGAAGGAGTGGGTACATAGAGGAATTCGAGGATATCCAACTAGAAGATACCAACTCAGACATGGACCCAACAGGTATACACTCTGACAGGGGAAAAAGAACAAGAGAAGATGAGGACAGGATGGAGTTTCGCAACCTAGTATCTGCGTTACAAGACTTAGACAAAGGGCAAAAGGATGTACTTAATGCAATCAACAAATTATCAGCGAAACCAGAACCAGGTAACAGCAGTACACCTCCTTCACCGATAGATAGAGGGTCTACAAGCAGCAGTGGGAAGGTTGCATACACCAATATACATAATACACCCCACATATATACTAGACCTTCCAACAAGCCTACTATGCCTCACTTCTTGGCAGATGCAGTAGGAGGTCCAGTCATGCAGGTAGAGCCTAGTGAACCCTTTGAGACTTACTTATAGGAATACAGGGACTTAGGAGATGAATTCCATTCAGCCATGACTTTCTCAGATTTTTGCAACATGAAAAGCAGGAACAGGCCAAGAGGGTTCAATAGAGCACTCGATCATAATTTTGAGTTGCAATGCACATTGGGAAGACTGACTATCCCCAACTTTTATGGGACATCCAGTTGTTCAGCCAGGATTTGGGTACAGAAGTTAGACACCTACTTCCAACTTAACCCCATGACAGAGACAGATGCAAGCAAGTTGGCTACTTTACATTTAGACGAGGAAGCACATGAGTGGTGGTACCACGGACTAGTGACATTGGGTCACAACACTATTACTTCCTACAGTGACTTCACTCAAAGGCTCATGGAGCGCTTTGATAAGAAGGACCTAGAGATTCATTTCAAGGATCTTGCGCAGCGCAAGCAGACAGGCAGTGTCGAGACATTTATATCCGAATTCCAGAGAATTTCAGTTATGGTATCTGACAGATCAAAGAGTCGATTGATTATGCTACTTACAGCGGCACTATCCGAGCCACTCCGCGGATGGGTGAAGGCCTACAAGCCAATTACTTTGCAAGATGCTATCAGTAGGACTCTGGACCTACAAGATTCTGTACCAAAGAACAAGCAGCCACAAAAAACTACCAGTCTCCTGGAAAACAAGGAAAAACCTACCCCTCTTCCAGAAAATAGGGAAAAGATAATCCCACAAAAGGAATGGTTGAATGAGGACACACGACGAGACTTGAGAAGGAAGAACTTATGTTTTGCTTGCAAAGAACCTTAGGTACCAAGCCACAGATGTATGGGTAAAGGGAAAGTACACCTCATTGAGCTACTTCCAGATAGCAGTGAGGAAGACGAGTCGGAGCAAAAACCGAAGGGAGAACTACACAGTACAGAATTGGAACAATTGCCATAGAGAGCCACTTATGCTACCCTCACAGGAGTCCCCACCTTCCATACTATCAGGATCAGGGGAAGTATTTAGGGACAACGTGCCATTGCTTTGATTGATGGTGGGGCCACCCACAACTTTATAGATGCCTCTTGGGTAGAGAGGAAAAGATTTCCCACTGAGGACTTTGAGGGCTTTACCGTTGTCATGGCTGGCAATCACAGGATGAAATGCACACAGAGGATACCTCAATTACAGGTACAGCTTGGGAATTCTACATTGGTAGACAACTTTTATGTGGTAGATGTGCCAGACACAAGCATTGTTTTGGGAGTACAATGGCTGTACTCAATTGGAAAATACTCAACCAACTACCAAACATTAGAGATGGAGTTTTTGGCACCAAATGGGAAGAGAGTAGTCCTAAGGGGAATGCCCAATGAAGCTTCAGGGTCAGCCACAGCAAAGGGGATGAACACCCTATTCAGACATGAGGACAAGACTCGCACAAGGAAATGGCTAGCTCCAACACATAAGAAGTCAAGGAAGAGACAGTGGTGTGCGAAGGGATTTCTGAGTAGACCTCCAGACAAAGGTAGGATGAGTCCTAGGGGATTTGGAAAAGGAGTTAAAACTAGCATGTTCGATCCTCACCGGTATCCCAGACGATACAAGGAGGGAATACAGAGCAGGGGTGAAAGGAAACACCAATTCGAAGGAAAAGAAGGGCCACCCAACAACGGAATAAACTGGTTGATTAAAATGGACACGAAGAGACAGAGACAAATGATTCGGTATATTGGTCGGAGATTGCTTGAGGACAAGCAATTTTGAGAGGAAAGGACTGTAATGTCCCCTTCCAACTAAACCACCCTGAGAACACCTGTTAACCTATCTGATTCCCATAGGTTCGAGCGGGTACTAGCAGTTAGGGAATCAACTAAAGACTGGTGCCATCTACAGAAAATATAGGGCATCAATATGTTATCACCATTAGGTCAAAGAGGGCTACCGGAGCCAAAGGCCAACGACATGCATGACATCTAAGCATTACTTAATGATGCATGCACCCATTTAAGTCTCCATGCGCATGCATGCAAGTCAATTGCAAATTAGAAGTTAAAGTGACCTAATTAGGTCAAAGTTAGGGTTTTCGCAGTTGAAAGTTATAAAAGAAAGATAAAGTGAATGGAGACTTTACTTTTGATGATTATTCATTTTGGAGCTCTTGAGTAGCACCATAGCATGCGGCACAGCAGTTGGGGTTGGAGACGGCGTCTTCAGCTAGCGGGGTTTCGGCAGTGAGATATCTGCCCTAGTCTCATCCAGGGTAAGCCATACAGGTTCACCATTTGCTCTTCCATTTATTCATAGTTATCCAGTATACAGCAGAGATTGTTGCAGGGGCACGTGTGCAGCCGTAAGGGGTTTTCAGCCGGAAAGCCCAAATCATTCACTGGGTCTTCAAATCTCAGTTTACCTTCGAAACCTAGGCACCATTCTCATCATCGGTATCATACTCCAGTACCCGGTGATTATCAGATCCGATCGTGCTCATCCTGAGCAGTTATCATCCATTTCAGAATCAAAGGGGCGTGAGCAGCTGCACCTCTAGAAGAATTCACTAGTCTGCCTAGAGACCTCAGAATTTCCGCATATGCCAGGCATTCTCTCCGACACAAGAAGGCTATTAGTCCTGCAAATCATCAGTTTCATCGGACCCCTCCGTCACTGAAAACGTCACCCTTAGCTAATTTGGGTTTCGTGCTTCTGGGGTATCACCGGAAGCAGAAGATACCAGGTCATCTCCGATGCAGCTCTTGATGCATGCATATTCTCTCAGGAGCATTCCAGCCAGCTTATCAGTGGTAAGTGTTCATTCTATCCTACAAACCCTAACCCTAATTTTTGCTATAAAATAGGGAATTTTGCATGGCAGTTTGCATGCCCGGCTGTTTCAGTATATTTGCATAGAATTAGAAAATATCGGGATTTGGGATATTACATGGGCTCTAATAACCCCCCAAGGCCCAGAATTCAAAATCGAGCATTCCAGCTTTGGAGGAAGCGGGAGAAAACCTCGTCAATTATACTCGGCTATAGGCAAAGCATAATTGTCAAGGGCAAAAAACTCCCTGGAATACCTTAGTTGAAATTCTACGTTTTAGGAGACCGAACCACTCAAAACACCCTACTAGCACATTTTATTACAAACCCCGCGGGGCCATGGTCATAATTATTCAAAACAAAAACTAACTAGCCAAAACTGGCTAGGCACAAAGGCGGATCATCTGATACACTGGAAACAAACATTTATCATGTTTGTCAAATGGCGGCTCCTCAGGTAACCCAACTATGGTACAAATAAGTTGGCAACAAAGCCTCATGCTATGAATCTTGCCTTATATTTCTCGATGCTGCCATCTGCAGCATGCTTGATCTTTTAGATCCATTTCGAAGTCACGACATACTTCTTTTCCGGTCTCGGAACTATCTCCCAGACATCATTCTTCATGATCAACTGGTACTCCTTGATCATGGGATTCTTCCATTCTTTCTTTTCTACAGCCTCTTCATTGGTGGAAGGTTCCTTGTCAATGATGTCACACATCAAGGCCACATAGTTGTTGTAAGGCTCTGGTCTTTTCTTTTTCTATGCATCCCTTCCAGAGTGCCATACCTTCATGTTTCTTGTATGAGCTCCCATGCCCATGTTGGTTTCCTCTTGTGGGAGTCCTTCTTGAGAAGTGTCTCTATCGGCTCTTGTGGTTCTGCCATGTCATGATCTTCATGGTCTTCTGGAATTGCTTCTCCAATTTCCATACCTCGGACTCTCGTTTCTTCTGGTTCCTCCACCTCTTGAATAGCTAGCCTCCTCGATCTAGAGTATGTCGAGTCCTCATCAAAGGTTACATCTCTACTAATGTCGATCTTCTTGAATCCCTGGAAGTATATTCATAGGCCATTGATGTATCATTGTATCCTACGAATATACCCTTCCTTCCAGAAGGATCGAGCTTTGTCCTCTTTTCCTTTGGAATATGTATGTACACAAGGCAACGAAATATTCTAAGATGGCTAACTTCTGGTTTCTCTCTTGAGAAAGCCTCTTCTGGAGTTTTGCTGTCAAGTTCTCGATGAGGAGTACGGTTATGTACATACACAGTTGTCCTTGCTGCTTCCGCCCAAAGGTGCATTGGAAGATCCTGTTCATGTAGCATTGCTTTCGCTGGTTCCATTATGGTTCGGTTTTTTCGTTACGCAACCCCATTCTGCTAAGGATTGTATGGAGTGCTTGTTATCACATATATAGTAGTCGGGCTACCATATTCTATTTTTCAGACACAGTACATTTTTCAGCCAGATCTATTACATATGAGATGCTGAGATGAGCAGTTTTGACAGATCATTATTTTATTCGTGGACTATTGTACTCTCCCATGTCAGGACTGAGTCTCAGGACACTCAGATTTGAGCACTGATGTAGCCATTTAGTCATTTACAGAGCAGTTATTGATGCCTAGATTTATATCGGTGCTTTCTCATTGGATAGATGATGGTAATACCCTAGTTGTTAAGCCCCAGACTTATGATCCTTCATGTGACTTATGTTCTCTTGCATTATGGACTTATGATAATTTATATGATTGTGGAATTTTGCTCCCTTTCATGATGAATTTAATTAAGGACTTGTTATTAATGTTTGATAACATGGCCTTGTACTTTGGCATTATTATTAATGTTAATGTTACTACTAGAATCTTTGTTCTCTTTGAATGTTGTTAATGATTGATTAAATAAACAATTGGCTCAGCAAAGGAAACTAAAAGAGTATGGGGGACCATGGATTCCACAAAGTGAGGGGGAATGGGGGCATCCCTAGCACCTTATAACTTATTGTTGACTTAACTTTGTCCATCCCAATTCATATTTGCACCTTGGTGAGATTAATAATGTTCGTCACCCAAACCTTGTACAACGAACCCTATTCTCAATAATTATGGACTATGGAGATATTTTTGCATATTGTGCACACCTTAGTGGGCCCATATTGCACAGGGATCCCTCCTTGGGAAACTATTACCTCACATTTATGTGTTTATGGTTATTTATGAGCCCTTTCCTAGTTTTTAGGACTGTAAACTATTTTCTAGCTTCCACTCTTACACCATGCATTGATGATCCTATTTTTGTGCTTCCATGATATTTATGACCCCATTGGATGCCATGATGTTTATGACCCCATTGGATGCCCTCTCTCACCTATTTAGACCTCCTTTATGTTTTGTAACCCCCTTTGTGCATTAGTGTGCCTCCATGTGCTCTTCATGGCTCCACTCCTTAGTTTTGGGTAACTCCTCCTCATGGTGCTAATTCAGGAAAAAGAATCTTTTCACTAAGCCACCACTCCACTAATTCAAGTTAATTCTCCATGATGAAGTTTAAACCTTACTTAACTCTAATTTGGGTTGATCCATTTGGGTTAGAATGGTCCTCCTTATGCTATAAATCCATATGCCATCTCCTTGTTGAAGTTAATCTTGAGCTTTAGACCATGTGATTTATGCTACCAACCCGTGTTGGGAAGGTTAATATTATTGAGAGTGTGTTGAGACTTAGAAGGAGTCTATTTGTTCCCTTTGCTTCCATTATATCACTCTACTAGTCCAGGTTCTCACACAGGAAGCCAAGAAATGGGAATGGCAAGCTAGGTCACATCCCATAGGCAGTGGAGACGGACAGGAAAGTAGTAGTGGGAAGCATTGTGTCTCTCGAAGGAGGTAGTTTCGAGAGTAGTGAGACTAAGAGAGAATCTACCCGTGGATCCATGGTCTAAGCTCGGGGGTGACCTGTTCAGGCAAGGAAGGCTTGACATTGTCTACGGCTGGGAGGAAAGTTGTCCTGCTGCAGCCAATAGCTTATATTTTGAGATAAGTATTTCTCTTATGTTGTGTTTTCATTACATTATTTTATTTGGTAGATGTGCAATGATGGCTGATTGGTTGTTTGAGTGTTCATGTATTGAATGTCAGGATCTACATGGAGGAAGGATGAATCTCATGGAATTTAGTTTCTATTCTTGTTACCTTCTTTCTATTATTCTTCTTCATAACCATAAATTGTAATTTTGGCTCTATTTTATTGAGAGGGGCGCAACCATATGATCTAGTTCGACCATCTATGCTCATTTATGGGTTGTGAGACCTGTTCCATTGCGTCCGGAGCAACGTTTCCAGTAAACAACACCTTTCATTTCATTGAAAAAGCTTTCCGGATGACCAAGATATGTTTGTTTTGGTCCGATAGCTTTCCGGTGCCGAGATGAACGCACCTGTCATTTTATTGTAAATCATTTGGTTGCATAATTGTTCTTAGTTGAAGATCTGAGAATAAGAGAGGTATTCTATATGTAAAAGTAATCGATGACTGGAGGGTGGCAGCCATACGATCTGATTTTTATTAGTGAGAGATGATTGTAGGGGGCAGTCATCGGGAGCCGATTTTGAGGGCTGTAGTTGCAGCCGGTGTTCTTGTTTGCTATGGTTTCGGTGTGGCTGTAGATTGCAGCCTATGTATACTCCATGATATGTGGTTTTCGTTACTTTTTATGGTCACTAACAGCACACACATAATAACACCGAAAAAGTAGATTAATTTTCAAATAATCAATGACATCAATACTTGGTTATTTATAAACTATGCTATCAAACAAACCCAAAATACATAAATTAGTTATTCACAACGAGTATGATGTTTAGCATGTATTATTGATGTTCTTGTTTCAATTATGACCTTTAGCTTGCACTTTGGAAATTATTTATCGAGTGTCACAATTAATTATTTAATTATCTCGTCATTTACAGGTGATATTATTTGTCTATTGCATATTGTTGATGATTAGGCAGAGACCTAGTAGGGGTATGAGTATGCACCCTAGATAGATTTGGACTCTCTGAGTCTAGTGAGATAGCTTATTTTCAGTTCCAGGCACTTGCAGAGATGATCAAGCTCATTTTACCTTTCTGATGCAGTTTTGCTTCACAGGATGATGTGTCTGAGCAGAGAGATGTTTTATTGGGATCTCCTAGGGCGTTGTATGAGGCATAAGGGGTGCAACCACTTGATTGTACCATAGTACCCCCATCCCAGAGAGCCTAGTGGGATCAGTTTAACAACGCAGGCACCCTAGGAGGCTATTTTGGCAGGTTCACGTTTCCCGAGGCAGATTAAAAAATGATTAAATGGCTACTGAAAGAATCGATTTGGGCTACCAAGGCAAGAAAATGACATGGCATGAGTCCTGATGATGAGTGTGATGTCCTCCGCACCTTCTCCAGCAGTTGCAGCACCTAATTGGGCCCACACCTATTTTTTTGGGCATTTTTATATTATTTTCTGGAGCTTTTGGGAGGCTCACGATTTCCTCAAGGAGGCACAAAGTCAAAAAATTAAAATATTATATTATTTTATTGTGTCATGGGGCACCCAGAGGGAGTTAGTTAACACTCCATGGACCCACCATGTGCTTCATTTATTTCTTGTTGAGTGGGGTACCCTCTTTATGGGTGATTTAGTCCACTTTGGTACTTTATGGTTATATTGATCCATGTATTGTATGTTGAGCTCATCTCAACCACTGATTAGAACATTTATATCTTTTAATCTTAGCCACTCGTTTTGAAAGTGGTTAAGATTTTGGTTCTCTCATTTCTATTTAAAGGAGAGAGCTTCTCATTTGTAAGGGGTCTTTGGCTCTTGAATCTGAATAATAGAAAGATTTCTTTGTGGATATTTTCGGGATCTGCTTTGCATTTGATGTTCTTCGATGGTGATTGGAAAGTCTCTTGCTTCCTAGCATTCGGAATATTGTGTGAGATCTATATCTTTTTTTGGATCATTGTCTTATCTACAGGAGGGCGTTTTTAGCTGAAGCGTTTTTGCAGGGGGACCTCAACTCGCTCGAATTGTCTTCGTCTTGTATCAGGGGGTTTTCATTAGCTTCATTGTGATCTATGATTACGTCTTGTTACTTTTCTGTAGATCTAGTTTTTTCTTTCGTGGTACAACAAATCTGATATTGTTGACGTTTGCTTATGCATGATACGGCGGCGCATTGGTCACTTGGAGCATAACGTTGGTCCTAGAACTCACTCAAATCTTCCAGAATTGATCGAGATGGCAGGGATCATCATTATCAAGGCATCTACAAGCATTTCCAGGTAAGATCTACAGGTCAGTCTCTTCTCTTTCAGATCTCAATCCATTGTACCTGCTTTTCTTCAAATTTTCTGAAAGAACTCCTAAACAATAAAAATCCAAAAAAATACTTAATCAGGGAACCGCTTGATCTTTGAACAAACCATTTCTAGGTTTTGTAGATCGTGCATCCCTCTCACCAAATCCTCTTCAACGCTGAGCTAATTCTGACTGGTTTGCCCTAGATCTGAATTTCTGACTGCTCAAACCACAGCACCCCTACTAAAATTTTGACTTTTCCAAATTTGACTTTTTCCGGAAAATAATCACTTGGGTTTGTAGATCAGGTCTCCCTCACTCCAGAACACCCCCAACACTGAGCTAGTTCCTGCCAGGTAGCCCTAGATCTGAAAAACTGACTTTCAGCATCTTAGCTTCCCTCATCAGATTTTGACTTTTCCAGATCTGATTTTTTCTAAAATTTTCTAAATTGGGTTTGTAGGTCAGGCCATTCTGATCTCATCTCTCCTCCAACGCTGAGCTGATAGTTTCCTGGTTGTCCTAGATCTGCAGATCTGCCTCTCCAAACCCTAGCACTAGCCCTCCTTCTGTCGGTTTCCCCTGCAAAACCAAATTTTCCGGGCCAAACACTTTCATGGGTCCATTGATCAGGGCATATCCCAAGTGGGTCCACTCTAACACTGTGCAAATACTGACTCCATTGCCCAAGGCCCAACAAGCACTAATCTCCAAGCCTAGCGCTAGCCCACTCTTGACCTCTTTCCCCTGAAAGTTGACTGCTCCTTAGTGACTCAGGTAAGCTGACATTGTCATATCTCTCACTGAGTCTATCCCTTTGGTACTAGACAATCCCAACTCTGTCCTTACTCACCCTATCTCGGTTACGTTTCCCAAGGCAGCGGTTATCTTCATCAGTTGCTAGTACCTCAACCCTAGATCTAGTATTACCGCTATAGTTCACTTGTATTTCACTTTGGATCAACCCTCATACGACTGAAGCCCTCATCCAAAGCCCTGGTCCACTCAGTATTATCTCTCATAGATCTAGGGTCTTCAATTACCTTACACCTTACGTACCTCAAAGCCTACTTGATCTGATCTGGTGTCTAGGTCTGATCTCTCCTGTCGGAAGTAGATCTGGGTCTCCCCCTTTGTTATCTTGGACTTGGATAACATAAAGCGAAGACTGCCTTGATTGACGTGACAACCATCCATTTGGGAGTCTAGGCAGTCTTGGTTCCACCTTCTTAGTTTCTTGCCCCTCTACCATCCATCTTGGATCCATCATACATATGCAACTACAAGGTTGGTGATAACAATGCTCAACTCCCTCTTAATCCCAGACTCTCTGCAAAGTTCCTCGAATTCTTCCGAGATGAATTCTTCGCCATTATCTGACCACAGAGTCTTGATCTTCCTTTCAATTTGGTTCTTGACCAAGGCTTTATATTCCTTGAACTTACTAAATACTTCATTTTTCCCTTTCAAGAAATATATCCAAGTCTTACGTGAGAAATCATCTATAAAGGAAGCATAGTACACATACCCGCTTAATGAGCTAGAAGACATGGGTCTACATACATCTGAGTGTACTATCTCCAGTATTCCTTTAGCCTTGCTTTCACTGCTGAGAAATGTCTTCTTTGCATCCTTTCCTTGTGCACATCCTTTGCAAATGCCTTCATGCTTTGCCTAGATCTCTGGAAGTCCAGATACTACTATGCTTGCCATCGGTAGTAATTTGTAGTGCGATATGCAAGCCTTTTGTGCAATAGTTCACTTGGTTCTATTAACTCATCAACCAATGATTGTTCAGGATGTCCCTTTAGCTTGTACAAGCCTCTGTCTTCTTCTCCAATCATTGTTGCATCATCTATTGTCTTCCGTTTAGGACACATTAGAACTTGGCCATCGACAAATGCAACTCTCATTCCCTTTGCATCTAAAATAGAAATGGAGAGAAGATCTTCTTCAATCCTGGAACATATAGCACATCCTTCATCTTTAAAGATTTCCCGGAGTCTAGCTTGTATGAAGCTTCTCCACTTCCTTTTATGGAGTATTGATAACCATCCCCAAGTTTCATCTTGTGAGGTGACTCATGCTCAGACATATTGAGGAATGATTCTTTGTATCCTGTCATGTGTTTAGATGCCCCACTATCCACAAGCCAATCATTGCTTCCATGTTGGCTCTGATACCATGTTAAGATTTTAAAAGTTGTTACATCAAAAAAAAGGATCACTGAAAGAATAACAAGCACAGCAGAACAAAAGAGAACACAAAGATTTATCCTGGGAAACCCTAGTGTGGAAGAAAAACCAACAAAACTTCCTCGATATAGACTTCAACCAAGTACAGTGTAAGACCAGACTAGACAACTTCCTTCTCCTCAAATGGATTGTTTGTCCTCTCTATATCGAACTTGCTTGAGTGCTCTGCTTGTCCAAATGAGGGAGGCGCCTCTCCTATTTATACTAATTAGCTAAGACGTCTAAAAACCCAACAAGGCCGACTTCTCCTTGCTGCCAGGGCCGACTTGCCTTGGAAGACTCAAAAATACATTTTAATAATACTTTTGTGGGTACTACTGACCCGACTTACAATGTAGGTTTTACCTCAATAATTTACATGACCAAATACATCAATGACATCCCTAATCGGAGGAACAACATCTCTGGAAGGGCTAATAATAATAATAATACAAAATAGAATATCTTCCGCAGTTACATTTCTTTAACACTAGTATAATCCAAGAGCTAGATGCTCTTCCACACAAAGATCCCGAGAATAAGATAAGAGAGAAAACCCCTAAAATAAGATGTCTTCAAAATTGCAACTACTCTTCCTTCTCCAACGAACTTGTTCTCCTTCTCTCTCTAGCGAATATGTTTTAGAGAGTGATGTGTCCAAATGAGAGGTGTGCCCTCTCAATATATACCTGATTTCCAAGTGACTTTTCCACTAACTGGGCCGACTTCACTGAGGCAGATTTACTGAATGTTGGGGCAGTTTTACCCGGTGACTGGGGCAGTTTTACCCAATGGTTTCTATGGGGCCGACTTAATTGTTTTCACTTGAATTATTTTAGGGTTTTACATGATCAATTATAATAATAATATCTTTTGAATGAAGTATAATAATAATACATCAAGAATACAAGAAGAATATCTTCCGAAGTTACACAATCTTCAACATTTGGATGGAGGATTGAACATCTACTCTTGTAGTTCATGTATTGTTGCTTTCCTTTTGTTGAAAGTGAAGACTTTGGAGGTCCATATGGTGCAAATTTTCATGGTTGTGAATGCTTGAGCTTCATTGAGGTGATATCTAGCTAGTCGTACTTCTCATTTTTCAAGCTTGTAGATGTTATCTAGCTTAGTAGGTTATTCCTATCCCATAGAGTAAGCATTTGTAGATTCAACTTGCTTGCCTATGCTTTCTTATTAGAGATCTAAGAGTAGACGAATGTAGTCAGTTACACTGAGGCTCTCCCAAATTTGTTTTAACAAAATATACTACATTTAATCTCGCTTGTTTAAAGGTTGTGTAGCTTTGCAGGTTACTAAAGGTGAAGGAGGATTTGGAGCTCAGTTGCATCTTCTTCCTCTTCACTGCTATTTCTTGGATCTAATGTTTTTTGTCCTGCAGGCACCTCTTCTTCTTCACAACGTTCAAGCTTGAGCTTGAGGGTTTCTCTTCCATCTTTTAAAATTTAAATCTCTCTCTCTCTTGGTTACTTTTCTACATTTCTAACAAGCTTTGATTTCTTTAAAGGCTCATCAAACGTTTTAGCTTGTTTATATGTTTATTAGTTAGATCTAAAATTGTTCTTAAATCGTCATTTTAAGCTTAGATCTAACATTGGCATTTTAGTACTCGTATTGATAAAACTCTCCAATCTTTTGCAAGTACTTAGCCTTCGTATTTTTATGTATTTTTTGGGCTAATCCATTAACTTAAAATATTATCACTTTGTTGGTCGTAGCTCAACCAGCGATTCGCTTGATATGAAGGACATGTTGTAAATGGAGGTCACAAGTTCAAATCGCCTCGTCTTACCGGTGCCCCATGTGTTCGGGTCGTGTGGGTGCACCTAGGGGTATAGTGGTAGCAAAATTGGATCCCTGGACCCCGTGTCACGCGAGTACCAACCAAGTCCCCAATTGTCAATTCCCCTAGTAAAAATAAATATTATCAGTTTGCTGGTTTTTTGCCTTTTCTCATAGGAAAGTAGAAGCATTGGCAGATTTTAAAGAGTTGAGCCATCCAAAAGAACCATTCTCAAACCTCTTCTTCTAAGCATTCTAAGCATTGTAAGCTTTTTGGTCGTATTTTTCAAAGGCTCAAAGGAATTTCTTTAAAATAACTTTGTAACTGAAAATAATAAAAAGCAAGTGGGATTTAAATCTCCCACACCCGTCTTCCCCCATTGGGGAAGGCCTGTATTGCCCCCCTTATTTGGTTTTTATTTTGCATTTCTCTTCTTTATGCCTTAAGTTAGTCTTTAGAGTAGTTTGCTTATCTTTGCTAATAAAATTAGATCAATCGTTTTATTATTTCTTTCAATTTTTTGCAAAGTATCGAATACTAACCCACTATGCTTTCCCGAAGTACCGAAAGGGAAAAAAGATTCACAGTGTAGTAATTAATCACACATTTACATTTTCTTTTGCAAATAAAGTAAACGAATCATTTTGCTACCTGGCTCCGTATGCTCTTGTGAACACTGCAAGCCTCTGGGCTGGAATGGTGGGACAATCAGAAAGAGGCTTTCAGCGCTTCATAATTTATGCCACAATAAAATTAACTCCCATAAATGAAAATCCGGCATTTTGAAGCTAGTCATTTGTGGGCAACTTCTTCAAGGAAAGCGGGAACAACTAGATAGTTATTCTTTCTTTCAATTATTTGCAAAGTAACGAATACTAACCCACTACGCTTTCTTGAAGTACCGAAAGGGAAAAGAGATTTGGAGTGTAGTAATTAGTCACACATTTACATTTTTTTTTGCAGATAAAGTAAATGAATCATTTTGCTACATGTCTCCATATGCTCTTGTGAACACTGCAGGCCTCTAGGCTGGAACAGCGGGACAATCAGAAAGAGGCTTTTAGCACTTCATAATTTATTCCACAATAAAATTAACTCCGATAAACGAAAATTCGGTGTTTTCGAAGCTTGTCATTTGTGGGCAACTTCTTCAGGGAAAGCAGGAACAACTAGATAGTGACTGCGGAGCCAGTCAGGCTACACACTCGTTTGATGTAGTGTTGGACACACCCCCGCAACTCTAATATAGCCACACTTGTCAAATCCTGACATATTCCTCGTACCTCATGATATATCTGGAATTCCCTTTCCCATTAATCCACATCATCCTAATAATTTAAAACTGACCAAGACACAATTGCAAAAGATTTCTTGTTTTCACAGCATTATTTGACTCCATTGGCACCAGTTTATTTGCAACAATCTTATTTGCTTAAAGTCATCTTATGTCGTGAATGTTATATTATTTTATGTTGTTGAACTAAACTTTACTTTGCAATTATCTTGTCTCAGTATATTCACTCTCGAACTCCTAAATAACAATCCCATCCATAACTAAGAACTAATAAGAGCCTTAGTAACTCTATTTTAAGGACTACCCCCCTTGGCTTCGTTAGGAGTTAGCCTAAACAGAGGAGTCGAGATCAGGTGACAGCACTTGGCTCAAGACTTGCCCCCAAGGACGCACCCAGTGGCTTGAATATTTCTGCCACACTAACCCCGAAGTGGGTGAAAGGTGGCAACACCAGGGAACCTCAGTCATCAAGCAGATGAGGTGAAATTTTTTAAGTGCTTTAAGTATAGATTTTGGAAATTTTGGCAGGTTCACATAGACCTATATCTCTAAGTAAATTGCATTGACTATTTTAAACTTTTCAGATAAAGCTAATCACGTTGACGACCTGTAAAATCTTTGAAGTAGGCAATCAACTACCTCAAGATCAGAAAGCTTACAGAAATTTAAGCAAAATTAGTTTGAGATATTTATATTTTTACAGAAATTCCTGTCAAAATCCAAAGAAAGGTAATAGCTAATCGGATAAGTTATTTACATGTTCTTCATGAACAGCATGGCATTTGGTCAGAATATGCATATGCGATTGTTATTTGTTAGTAGACATAATTATAGCAGTCCAGAAAGCATCTTCAAAGTGGTTTATTTAGAGTGGGCAGTGGTGGTATAAATTGTAAAGAACTCCAACAGCATGGAGGATATGGGTGAGATGATCGCTGTGCCATGAAAAACTATTCAACAAAAAAGTGATGAAGACAACAGCATATGGGAACTCATGTTTCTATCACGAAGGTGAGGGTTCATATCAGTCAGTCTCAAGACCATGGTAGCAGAGAAATTAAACCTCAAGAGATGACAGAGAAGGCAACGCTGCAGACAGAGCAAACAAATATGATGATAAAGCTCCACTCCATAGAGGAAATTGCAACATCCTGAGCATATCCTGGCTTGGAGTCCACAGACAGCTGGGCTTTTGTAGAAGAGTGTTGGACCCATCCCAGATAGCAGGACATGCCTCAGGAGTTCAAGTTACAAGTTACAACCACATAAGTTTTCCTGTATGTAAGTGATTTCCATATTTTGGACTCTGGTAAGATATCTTTGGCTATCCTCCACTATGGTTTTGCTAGCAAGACCTGGAATAGCAGAGGATTGCTTTCAAATCAGAAGGTAGATTTTGAATTTTCGTGGTACTAGCAAGGCAGATAAAATAGGAAATATAGGTAGTTTAGTAAATGTGCTTAGCAGTATTAGGACATTTTATAAAATCTGTTTTAGACTGGCTATTTTGAAGAGTCCTTGTTTTGAGTCTTGACATGTTATTATCTTTTTAATTTTGCAAACTCTGAAGCATGGACTCGCTAGAATAGCCAATTCTTCAATGGCCATCAAGAGTTGTATACAAAAGTTAAATTTGATACCCTCTGTAATTAGTAATCCATCTATTTCCTTCTGTATTATAATAGAAATGTTTTATTTACCAAAAAAATGATAGCAGTCTAGAAATACTGTAACATAATTCCTTTTGTCGAACCTGGAATCAAAATAGAGAAGGGCAACTTTTGAGTAAACTAGATAGTCCTTTTACCTTGGCTAAGGCAATGGCAGCTTTTTCTTCAAGTTCATCTATGGGAACTGACTTTCGTGCTGCCTCCTGCCGGACAGGATCTTCATACTACAAAAGAAATTAATTTTGAACTTTAGAGTCTTGGACAAAATTCCAGTTTAATATGGTTGTTTCTTAGCATAGAGCCAAATGACAAGAAAAGAGAAAAACAATAACATATATAAGGTAATGTAATACAAACCAGCAAAACTTGGTCCACATATGGTCGAAGCCTTCCCTCAAACTCCTCCTTACCTTGACCAGCATTTGGTTGCTGGAAGACAAGAGCATCTTCTTCGGCCTGTTAAAAAAGAAAATACTTATAATAAGTAGCATTATGCTTCAAGGAAAACGCAAAAAATACCAAGCCCAGCATCTAAGAGGTCTGTAACATGTTACAGTCTCTACTACATAAAATCTTTACTGATCCACCTAGTTACACTGAACAGGGACAAGCAATTGGACAACACCTGTTCTCAGAAGGTATCAACCTTGAAGAAATGAAAATAGTGTTACATTTGATGTGGCTACCTGTAATAATCGTGCCAATTCCTCATCAGCTTTCTCTAGTGCTGTGATTTCTTCCAGTGAAGCCTTGGTGGAAGGATCCATGGATTCTGCTTTCTCCACTAACTTAAGTTTCTTTACTCCTCCAACGGAAATGTGTAGAAGGTCTGCATCATTTTTTACTGGAATACTTCTATCTCCAAAAATCTTTAAGAAAAATACAAAAAGGACATGGACCATTTAGAACTTTGTTGCTCCACGGTATGTATCTATAAAAATAATTAGAGAGCCATATTATTAAAAAATACAATTGATAAAAGCACTTAAGGTGAGTTCCTATAGCTGGTTATGTCTGACTGTCGAAGCATCCGAGGCATAGCTGCACACTCCCAAGATCTCTGCCGAGAGATAGGAGCATTCAATGGAACCGGTGAACTGCATTTGCTTATGGATAGATGTGTGGGACAGAGGGCTCGTGGTAACTGCTGCCTACCCTTCTGTTTTGGGAACCATGTGAACAGAGAGTGGACAGAAGAAGGATCACTTCCTATTGATCAATAACTAAAGGCAAGTTTACTAAACGTTTACCAGATGCATTTGCAGCTACATACTGTTTTCCTTTAAGCATTTCTGTTAAAACTAAAATAAATAAACGTAATTGAACTCTATGCTTTGTCTTCCTTATCACTACTAAGGAGGCACTTCAAGTAATAATAAGACCCTTCCATTATTTGATTTGCATGAAAACAATCTAAGTTACTGTCAGTTGGGTGTAGCTCAAGTGATTGTGAGGAAACGTTGTTACCCTCCCCACCCAAGTTCAAATCCCAATTTGTGACATGTTTGCTCTTAGTGAGCCAATTATTGATGAGCTATATATGATCTACTCATCAGTTGTTGACCTGGCCTTGTGCCTTACAGAATCTAGGGTTTACCGTAGGTACCATCCTCAGAATGAGAGGAAGTGCCACAAATCTCATCAGGAGCTTTGCTGCAAGAAAACCAATGGCCATAATGTTGATGAAATTGTCATTGATGCCAACATGGACTTGCAGTGGCCCCACAGGATGTCATTAATGCCACCACCTTGCTGAAGATGTTGAAGACCCTGCTGATGATGCTGAAGACCCTGGAGATGGTCCTGAAGCCTTGATGGATGTTGGAGAAGCCCTAGATGGGTGGAAGAAGCATTAATGACCCATTCTGTGGTCATTCATGCTATGATGATGTCATGGGTCTGGCAAACCCACATGTGATGTCTTGAAGTATTTGTAGCTCTAGAAGAAGGTTGATGATGATGTATGGTCTCCCTTGTGGTTAGATGGCATGATGAAACACACCCTTGCATGTGGTGGCTTGGGTCTTGAACCCACACTTATGGAGGAGCTTTTGGACATTCCTGATGGCATGATGGATCTTGAAGGTAGGCTTGTGTGGCTTGGTGTACATGTTGACCATGGATGTGTATGATGTGGTAAGGATGACTCACGATACTTAACTCCTTGTAATGGTGAACGTGGCTCCTAGAAACAATTGAAGAAGTCCTTAAGAAATGATGTCATGACAACCCAATCTTTGACAATGGACATGGCACTTCACTCAAGTATGAAACAATTGTGAAAGAACCCCAAACAAAAGGGAACAAGTCTTCCTACTAAAAGTTGTTTTGAATTATTGTAAAACATACTACAGGTCGGCTCTACAAAATTATTTTTTAAATTAAAAGGTTAATTGAGATATGTCGGCCTCATTAAGTTTTTTTTTGAGATAAATTAATTAAAATAATGAATTGTTATGACTGGTTGGCTCTGGAAAATGGGTATAAATACCCCATCACATCCTCATTTTTTGATATATGAATTTTGAGAAAGGAGCTCACTGAAGGAGCAGTGGAAATTCGTGGCAGCAGCAGTCAAATTTTGTGGAAACAGTTCAGATAAGTTTTTCTTTTTCACGTGTGATGATGGAGACAACTCGGTGATAGTTCTGTGGACTGAGGAGAAACAAGCCGGCTGGATTTGAAGAATGAAGAAATAATACTGCTCTGAGATTCTTCAGTGGAAGAGCATGTTCTGTGAACGATTTGGTTTTTGAAAATGTGATGCTGGATTCGTTTTTATAGCGTGAAGCTATGGATTTTCTCATGATCTGATCTGAAATCACTATGGCACACTTAAAAATGGGTGAAGTGATGAAGCTCGTAGCCGAGGGTATCAAGCAATTAGCAGATCGGGGCTCTCTTTCAATAGATCTGCTCCCAAAGTGACAGATCGGTCCTCCCTTCAGCACATCGGAGCTCATAGGGGCTTCATGTTACCAAATTGGGAGGAGTTGTGGTGGTGATTCATTATTGCACCAGATGGAAATCTTATCTGGAGGCCGTATTTTCTTTTGTCACTGGCTTCTACAGCAGTGCATTATCCCCAGTAGAATAATGTGATTTCTATCTCTGTTTTCTCTAGAAGCTGACAGTGTTGTATTCATTGAAGTTATGGACAGGCAATACTTTCTTTGAATGATTAGATATCTACACAATTTTTTATCTCTGTATATTCTCTTAAAAACCAAAAAGAGATTACCACAAAAGTCACAAACATTAGAGGTGTTTAAACTTTAAAGTCTGATTTGTGTAAAGGCATTCGAAGATATTGAGATCTCTGTGTATACTCCTACATCCGTTCTCAACTGATAATGTTTCATGGATTTATCTCAGTCAAAGCTTTACAGATCCGAAGGTCTCTAAGGTGACAACTCCAATGCTTATCCTGTTGAAGTCATAAGTGACTTGATCTCTGTCAAACATCTGGAGGCAGTAAAAGAGGAGCAAGGAAGTGATACTCTTGTGAAGATATTCCAAAATTCTGAAGCTACAGTTACTCCTTTCTCTGGCTAATCCATAAGTCACAGGGCAGTCATAAGTAAGGATAAAGAGGCATATATGAAGGCCTTAAGAAGGAAGGTCAAACTCTGAAACATCTTAGTGTTCAAGCCCTATTGAAGCAGGTCATAATAAGTCCTGAACTATAGTCATCTACAGCACTTATCCATAAGCAGTGGAGTGATGCCCTAACCTCCAACAGTTCAAGCATGTACAACAGCAGACCCGAATTATTTCTCAGAGCAGCAGAGCAGCAGCAGTAAGAAGAATGATGTGTTGTTGAAACAGACCCGAACTCCTAGCAGCCAATTGACTGATGTTTTTGTTTGAAGAAGGTATACAAAGCCCGATTGCAAAATCAAGGTATGATCATGCTCTCCTATACACTAAGGTGAAGATATGATACAATGAAAGCGATATGAATAGTGTTGTACAGTCAAATGGGTGAATGGGAATGTTGTATGCATACTATGGAGTATAAGCTGTGATAAAATATACAGTGTGAACAGTATTGGATATACACCACTATGATGTTGGCTTGATTAACAACAGTATGATTTTGACCTTGATGTGATCAGACTTTGGTGTTTTCTTTGAGATAAAAACAGTATAAACATGATATTTTCTATACAGTCAAGTCACATGATTATTCTCAGCTCTGGTCATCTACAGAAGAGACATATTCAGTGATGATGACATGATATACAAGTGCCTTGAACACTATAATGCGTACCCCATGATGTTCCAGACCTTCATGGTAATACTGGAACCTCGATGACATACACATGCTACTTGTTGTATAAGCAGTGATGAACAACAAAGTTATAGTTGTATGCAAAAGGTGATTTGATGAACAAGTCTGTGAAACTTTGCAAGAAGTCAAAGGATAGTTTGTGGCTGGGTTTGATGACAAGACTGACTAGCGACAGATTGACAGCCTTCACTTGTACAGTTGCTTTGACTTAACAGTATCAACATTTGTTGGAGTAACCTGGACTTGAAAATAGCAAGCAGACTTGACAAGTGACAGTCTCTTTTGATGACAGCGGTAGAAGTCCAACAAGTTGACTGTAACAATCTTTGATGTGATTTGCAACAGCAATAACTTGAAAGTAATAAAGAAGACATGGACAGAATGCTGATACAGAAATTGCTTATGATGTGGCAGTGATATCTACAGGGATGATCTGATAGTGACTAAAATACAGTGATTGTTGAGCAGCAGTGAGCAAATGAACAAAGAGGACTGATGAGCAGTGTTACAGCAGAGTTTATATGATGAGCAGAGAGGATGAGCAGATGAGCATGAGCTGAGACAGTTGACCGCAGATTAAAGAGACAAGTGATTGATGAGTTGATGTAACAGTAAGCTTTAATTGTAAAAGCAAGCTTGTCTTGCTTTTGAGGTTAGGATACCTCAAACCCTTCTTAGCAGGGTCTAAGAAAACCAGGCAGGGTCCTGGATGCAGAGTAGGTGCTCTACATATCAATAGATGCTGATTTTACCTAACGGTTGTAGCCGGACCAAAACTAATACAAAAATATTACAAAATTATATGGTGTTGTGTTCTTTTATGTTATGGTTCTTGATGATTTAAATGATTATGCTATGTGAATGATGAAGTGAAAGATGTTTATGAAATGATTATGAGATTGGTAGAATAATGGAATGATGAATTGGTAGTTAATTGTGACAAGTTAAGAAAAGCTGTAAAATTGGCTTTACACTGATTCACCCCCCCCTCTCAGTGTCTAACACATAAAGTATTTACTTGAATAGTCCCAAAGGAAGTATTTAAGTAAATTTCTATTGAGAGATAAGATAAATCTGACATAATCTGGACTAACTGCAGCTTCATACATACTGAGTTACTACCATATTCTGATGGGTAATTCAGTTAAGGAACATCTTGCACTATATTTTAAGATTATTTCAATTAAGTATTCTGTCAACATAAACTGAAGTAAATTCCACAAATTACATTAAAAAGCTACTTTATAGTTTGACAAAATTCAGGTTAATCTAGTCAAACATGTTGACCTAACCTCAACAGATAGAAGTGCGAAAACCCAATTTACGGATTTGTTGATAAGTATTTGAGCATAAATAATCAAATAGTGTGAAACACCCTTAGGGCCCTAGGCGAAAACTTTGGAATATATATCACTCCTAATTGATAAATAAATTAGATTACTATTAGCCCAGTGGGTTAGCTCAAGTGGTTGAGTGTTGTGAATTGAAACAAGAGGTCTCGAGGTCAAATCATCTGGTCAGCTATATGTGCTGTGTTAATAGTAAATACTCAACGTGCTTTCCGAGTCAAGTGTACTATACTCTACGGCGCGCCAATAAATTACCTTGGCTACCACCCGTCAATGGCAATAAAGTTTCTAGGGGTTCCTGTGCATGCATTACATAGGGGAATAATTAGGTTACTTTCAATCATTGTCCCATCCATAAATCTGCACCCTCACACTTTAGTATGTTGATTCTTCTTAAAGGTTTTCTTGCAGCAAAGAAAACCTTAATGCAGCTGCTTTTTTGCATGTTTGTAATCATCACTGGTTATTACCATTTTTCCTGGCAAATCATCGATTTCTCACCTATTGAGTGTAATGGCCTGTATGGCTAACATACATGATGGAAGCAAGTAGAACATTGTAAGTCCTAAGGAAGAAAGTGCTTCCAAAGTCACTGAGGAAGTAGTCAATTTTGGGGGCTACTCCAAAAGTGTTTTCACCTTGCTAAGAGAATGTTATGTCTCCTAGCTCCTTGGCGATGCTTTATGGACATATGGATGGCTTGGTTTGGATGGATACTTGACCTAGGTTAGAATGTTGGCATGGCACCCTTACCTAGGAGGTTGTTACCCTAATCAACATGTTGACTAACGCATTGGGTGCACACGATGGGGGAGTCATTTGCTCAATCAAGGGAGGTACCTACCTAGGAGGAGGAGCGTTCGACACTGGAGGAGGAGTGTCCTAACCCTTCGAGCTTGGCACCATCTGATATATGCTTTCAAGGTTGAACACTTGACTCGCAGGCGCTTGGCTTGAGGTGTTAAAGTTAGTGCAGCTACGAGACCCATTCTTAGAGAGGATGGTACCATAGTCAGTTAACTAGGGCAGAGTAAGACCCTAGAAGGTACCCTAGGGCCCCCAGTAGTCTCCTGGGGGTTCTTGGTCTGGGACCAAGCAGGTTGATGCCATGGCAAAGTCTCTAACATGTGGTTAGGGCCCCTTTATGTCTCTAGGGTATTCTATTATGAGACCAGACAGTTTCTTGGACACTAGGTCCAAGCCTCTGTGGCATGGGAGCTCTCTTCACCCCCTCGCTCCCACTCCCGAAGCTCGCTCCTAGTTTTGGGAGCACACTCCCAAGGCGCTCCCTTCCTTTCTTATACTAAACACTCCTATACTAGGTTGATCGTTTAATGACAATGTTATGGTACCTCCCTTCTTTGCCAAGCTCCTACAAAAGTTTTTATGGTTGATCATTTAATGATAATGTTATAAGTTATAACTACTAGGTGATTGATGTTATATGGTTTAATCCATATATTCTATAGCTAATTCAACATCCTACATGCCTTTTAGAGATAAATCCATCAAGATATATTTAAATATATACTATACAAAAAACGCTCCTGAAACGCTCCAAAAATGGGAGCTTTTGAAAATTTCGCTTTTCGCTCCGCTTCCAACAACATAGGTCGAAGCTGATTCTGCAGGTTGAGACAGAGACTTCTTGGTCTGGGACCAAGAAGATTCTTGGTTTGGGACCAAACAGTTTCTGCAGGAGCACCCCTGGTCAATTAACCAGGTGAATCTTTGTCAAGTTGACCAAGATGATGATGTGTGATGTCCTCTCTCCTAATCGGTTATTGCTAGGTTGTTTCTCAAGGGACTGGTCACCCCTTGATGATGTCACTAGCAACAAACCCTTAGAAGCAGGTATTGAGGACCAAAGGATCACACCATCCAGTTTGGATCTTCCCCTTATACAGTGATGATAAAATATATGAAACAATGTACCTTGAGAGAGAGAAAAGATTAAAGTCCTTGGTCTTGTTGGTCCTATAGGTAAAAAGAGTTGTTTGTCCACCTTTATGGTTCACCTTGATCTTGTGGGTATGTGGGTTGTCTTATTGTGACCCCCTTTGGTTGACTCACAGTCCTTTATCTTACTTGATCCTAACACTCTTATTGTGTGTACCTTTGTTATGACGACTCTTACCTTATGGGTTTTTTTTTTGGTCCTAGCATTTACTTTATGGTTTTATTAAAAGACGATGTTACCATTTATTGTTTATGGCTTTATTATAAAACCATTGGACCATTTACTTGATGGTTTTATTATAAAACCATTGGACCGTTTATTGTTTTACCTTTGGACCACTTTTTATTATTACGCCATTTATTTTTTATGGTTTTAATTTACTACACCATTGGACCATTCCCTTAGGACCTTTGGTACCTATCCTAAGTAAACCTAATGTATTTTATGTTGTATTGTTTAACATCCCCAACCCTTATAAAAGACAAAGGTTATCCTCCAATTTTATTATCCATTAAGTCATATCTCACTTACCTGACTTTGATTGCTTTATCTCCGTGTGACTGCATTCTCCCAGCGTGACTACTTAATCTCTACGTGAATGTATTTTCCCTTTGCGTGTCAACAATCCTTCAGCGTGACCCCGTGTCTCTGCCCTAGCATGACAACTTCTCTCATTCTTCGTGATCGCGACTGTTGCTCTACGCATTTTTCTTTTATCTTTTGTTGTTCCTGGCATAATCATGTGTCCAGGCTATGTCTCTTCCCTAGCATGACTGAGCTTCCATGAGCAACGTGACTATTGTCTCTTCTTAGCGTGACCGTGTATCACTCAACGTCCACGTCACTCCTCTCCTACTTGTAATACACCAAACGTATATTACATTTATTAATTATTATTAATTATCAAAAATATATATTTTTGATAATTAATAATAATAATTAATTAATAAATGTATATATATTTTTGATAATTGAATGATGATTTCTAGTATCTACAATAAGTTCATGCGGCTTACATATTTATGAAGAGAAACCTTTAAACAATGTGTCCTTCTAATGTCGACTTTTACATAAATAATTAATAACCTAAATTAATAATTAATTAATAAATGTAATGTACGTTTGGTATATTACATACTCCTGCACGACTACACCCACGCAACTGTCTCTGCCCTAGCGTGACTGCGTCTTCCTCTACTGCTCCACGTGACGTGGTTTCTCCTGTCTAGCCTGATTATGTGTCACTATCGTGATCGTGTTCCTTCCAGCAGCGTTAGCGTGACTGGGTGCCATTAAGTGTGACCGTATTTCTTCCAACAGCGTGATTCTGTGGTCTCTCCTGCTTCAGTGTGACTGTGTGTTCATGCTCCCGTCACTATGTGTTCCTGCCAGCATGACCATGTTCTATTGCCCAGTGTGACCGTGTTTGTCCCTACCAGCATAATTGTGTGTGCATGCAGGGTAACTGTGTGTCTCTGCCCAGCAGCGTGACTATGTGTCTATGCCAAGTGTGAGTGTGTGTCTCTTGTGCAGCGTGACTGTGTGTCTCTTGTGCAATGTGACTATGTGTCTTCTGCGTGACTGTGTCTCTCGGCTGGTGTGTTGTTAAACCCTGAGTGAATGTTTGAAGTTTATCTAAGTACCTGAGGTTTGTTTCCTTACTGCATTAAACCTCTTAAGCTCTCTCTCAAGGTACGTCATTTGTTCACCCAGTTGACTTGTCCCTTCGGTGACAAGATCAAAACTTAAAAGTATCTTAGTATAAAGTTGATTCAAAATAATTGGTACGATTCTTTACTGTTGTTATCTATTGTACATTATTTTATTATTTTGTTATTGTACAAGGCATTTAGTGAATTATCTCAAGAACCAACTTTAAAGCAGTGACCAATAGAGTGTTAAAGTTGAAAGAGATGAAAATTATGTTTGTTTTATTGCAGTTTAAATTTATTAGAGCAGTACTATTTTGAATCTTGTTTTATATTTATGTTCATGCGTTAAAGTATATTATTTATGTTAAACCTAACCTAACCCTAAAACATTAACATGAGGAGCATACTTCATGGAGGTTGGAGATGGACCCAAACACAAATGCTAAGGAGAAGAATTGGAGCTTAGCGAGCACATTGGCACATTAGAATCATTCTTTCATGAAAATAATATTTAGTAATATTTTATAAATAACTTCAAGAGAGAACTCTAGAATGAGGAAAAAGGTGAATGAAGAATTATAAAAGAAGGATGACGGCACCTATTGGAGGACTTTTGGCTATTGTTTTTTCTGAATTAGAGTGGCTCGTGTGGCTTTCAAGCTTGGGAGATGTGCCCCTTGCAATTGTGACTAGTTTCGGTGGTGAAAGATTCCACCCTAGCTAGTGTGAAAGGAGAGATCATCTAGATCTCTTCATTTGGACTTCATTGCAGGTGTTAGGAAGGAATCAGGATCATTCAGATTTCTCTATTGAGCTTCATTGATCAAGTTATGTGTTTGTTTCATTGCAGATCTGAAGATTCATTAGTTTTTCTGATGTTTGTATTAAATTGGTTTTCCAATGTTCTAAATGTGGAGGGCGCACTTTCTTTCATATAGTGTTGTTGCAATTGTTTTCCGAGTTGGAGAGCACACCATTTGGGAGCTGCAAATCATATTCTCAACTCTCTTTCTCAGATTTAGTGTGTTTGGGCTCTTGTTGTGCGGTTGGATTAGCTCTTCCATGAGAACCAGTATTGGTAGGCTGAAAAGGTGGTTATGGTTTTGATACTTCTGAGCATTTCTCGGCTGTGAGACCTATTCCATTGCGTCTGGAACATCATTTCCAATGGGAAACACTTTTTATTTCACTCAAGAAGGTTTCCAGAGGACCAAGATACACTCATTTTACCGGATACACTATTTAGCATCTTCATTTGGCAGAGGGGCACACCTATACAATTCTACCTTTGTATTTCATGAGTTTCGAGCTGCTGTAAGAACATATATTGTTGTAATCAGTATTATTATTGTTCCCTCCAATTCATAATAAATATTTACAGTGTTTCTCCCATATTGTGCCCAATATTCAAGTTTCCAGTAAATCTATGTGCAAATATGTTGTTATGGCTATGCAATCTTAATGCAGTTTGAATTAGACTTTCATTACAGCTCCCTAAAGGTTGTTAGTGAATGAATTGGGTTGATTGGGGAGTGTTTGGACAGAGTTGGATCTGTTTGGGAAGGATTAGGGTCGTTCTGGAGGTGTTTGGGAAAGGTTGGAAATCTAGACAAAGTTTTTATTGAATTTCGAGCTAGTCTTCCTAAATTCGAATTGATGCTTGTGGGGTCTATTTATGCTTGATTAAATCTGATATACATATAGTCACCTGCTTCTACATTGAGCCAAGACTCTTCCTTGAAATGGGTGATATGTTTGGTACTTCCAATGCTTCCAAATTGATGCCAAGGAGGTTGCATACAAATTGTTTGAAGAAAGTCATGAACCAGAATTGATAACCAGCCACCTAAACTTTACATCAGATCTGATTTGGGCATATTACAGTGGTTCAAAGTATATCCTATGGGTTGCACATCATTATTTGACAACATTTAATTAATCAAATCAGAAATTGGAACATCTCATAAGCCTTCATAAGCCATTGTTTGGGATTAAATTGAAAATCAACATAATTACCATTGGAAATTTGGAGCTNTATATATATATATATATATATATATATATATATATATATATATCTTCAAATATTGTTTAAATAGCTTAGGGAGCATCATGGTGTGGTTATAATTTTTCTTTCCTCATCAGATTAAGTGTATGACCTTGCAGAATAGGTGCGCCCCTAGGGATTTAAGCAAGCATGACCCTTATTTCATATTGTTAACAACATTTAACTTAGTTATCTCTCATATCATGTCATTTCAATAGCCACTTCACTCATTTCCATCATGTCCCCCTTTCGCAATTAACTAATCATGTGCCATGTTCTAAGGTCTCTAGTATCTAAATATTATTCCTATGTTTGGTGCCTAAATCAAAGTAAAAAGAGTCAAAGTACAAGGAAATGAAATCAAATGATGAATGTGAGCACTACCCCCTTGCAATAAAGCAAAATTCCCTATGTATCAGGTTACTATTGTACCACACTTTGTGGGGCACCCCTACAAATATACAAACCTGTTTTTGCAAAATCCAAGAGAATGGGATTCCATCTATGTTGTTCTTGGGCCCCCCTATGATGTGAATGTGGTTACATTTTAAGGATGATCAAAGGAGGATATACTGTGTGCATTAATGTGATGACTCCTATTAGTGGACCTATGACTTCGATTTCTATACCTCCAGGAAGTAGCCTCTCTCCTTTGGATGTCGCCGAATAGGATGCCGCATATACTTGTTAGTAATCCTCCTATTGTACCAAACTTTAGTATGCCGACCGAAAGTTCAACAGTCCCCTTCAATGCTTTTTTGTTTGGAGGTGGACATATTCTATTATTTGCACCTTCTATAGGGACTGTTCCAAAGCTTTAGTATGCCTCAGGGAAGCATGCCTTTTCCTGAATGAGGGGCATGAGTAATGGATGGTTTGCGATGTATATACAAAATCCACTTGGTTATCACCATAACCCCAATAGTCGAAGTAACTCTGGTTTTGTGCCTAGGAATACTTATATGCCAGGTCACCCTTGTCGATCCAAACCAATGGGAAATGTTACGCCTCAAAGTGTCTAAAGTGCTCCTTCAAAATGTACCAAAGTGAGGGGTTTCTTTTTCTTTTGTAAAGGAAAACCTTTTCGAGCTATATTGTGTAGAGTGTTGATTTGGGGGATGAATTCCCCTGGCCAGGTCATGGCAAGTCCCCTTGGTTTCCACCTCAAGGAGGTGTTGGCCTTGTGGCTCTGTTGACCACCCTCTAGTTGGGTGTCCAGTGCCCTCGAGGCAAATCATTGGGGCACATGGCCACACTCATATTTTGCTTTATGGAGGTGATTGTGTGTGTATGGGTTGTCATACCCGTTGGTGTTGTAGCTGCGTGAGGCATCCTCACACCAAGTCAACCCCAAAAGAAACAATAAAAAAATATTTATTATGCCAATAAAGACAAGTCAGCCCTGGCAAGGAAGACGAGTCAACCCCACAACAAAAGTGAAAAAGGCAACATGAAAATGTATGAATAGGAGGGGCGCCTCCTCATTCTCACCAAGCAATTCGCTCATCTACTCTACAAGTGCGCAAGAGAGAGAAGAAGATTGTTTTATGGGTTTTGCTATCTTTGGAGAAGTTTTCTCTTTTGTTCTTGGGGTGATATTTAGTTGATCTATGTGATCACCTTTGTATCGGGTTACATGCTCATGTATTTTGTATCTAGCACTGAAGCTCTATACGAAAAGGTTTTTGGGTTTTCTCCCTTGTGGTTTCCCGGGATTAATCTATGTGTCTTTTGTTTATGTGCTTTGGTTATTCTTTCAGTGATCCTTATTTATATTCCGCTACAAATAAGATTGAAATTATACTGCTATCTTTAAAATCTAACATGGTATCAAAGCAGTGTTGAAAGAAGCCATTGTCAAAAACTAAGGCTTCCTATTTCAGAGATTTCTAACCACGGTTTTGTCTTGAAAAGAGTATAGTGGAGCTCACCCTAGGAGAGCGCACATTTCTGTGGAGGCAAATTCTAGTTAGTTGAACTTTCAATTTTTTACCTAATTCTGTCAGGATCAATAACTAGGGTTTCCAGTTTTGGGTTGTTCTATCCACAGATCCAGGAGAAAAGAAAGACCAATCAAATCACACTAGGAGAGCACATCTTTCCTTGGGATCAAATTCTTCATTGGCCAAACTTTGTTTTTGACCTAGCTCATGCTAGGGTTTCTGATCATATCTCAGATCTCAGATAAACTTGATGGGGATTCCAACTTCAACTCATGGAAGTCTAGAGTACTCATCACCTTGCAAGAGAATGATCCCTTGGAGTCTATCAATGAAAAGGTACCAAAACCAAAAGAGGAAGCAGAGAAGTCTCAATGGAAGAAGAGTGATGCTAAAGCAAGGAGAATTTTGATAGATTCTATAAAGGATCACTTAATTCCTCAAATCTCTTAAAAGAAGACGGCCAAGAAGATGTTTGATGTCTTGAAGAAGCTATTTGAGAATAGCAACATCAATCGGGTACTTTCCCTAAGACAACAACTATCCAATATCAAGATGACAAGAGTAGACTCAGTTGCATCCTACCTCATGAAGATTTCTAAACTAAGAGATCAATTGAGCACCATTGGAGAAGTAGTTGAAGACAGAGAGTTGGTCATGATGACCCTCAATTGTCTTCCCCATTCTTGGGAACCATTCATGCAAAGCATTAGTGGGCAATCTAAATTGCCCAAGATTGATTAATTATGGGTAGATTGTACACAAGAAGAAAGTAGACTTACAGCTAGAGGCAAGTTACATGGCTCTCAACATGAAGAAATCCAAGCCCTTACAGCACATGCCAAAAGAGGAAAAGGGAAGGAAAGGAAGAATAAAGGCAAAAAAGATAAAGGTGGAAGATCACGTCCAATTCCATAACAGAAGAAGACGAAGGATCTTTCAAATATTCAGTGCTTCAGATGTCAGAAGCACGGTCACTATGCCAGACAATGTCCCGAACCAAGGAAGAGAAAACACCATGCCTCAACTGTTGATGTTGATGAAGATACTCCACATAAGAGGTCAAGGAATGATGATCAAACAGAGTTCATCTTTATTTTCGCCCTTTCAGGTACGGTTCCTACCACTACTGATACTTAGTTAATAGATAGTGGTGCATCCAGACATATGACAGGCCACAGAGAGAACATTACAGATTTGGTAGAGAACGAGTCTCATCTGTTGGACATTGAGTTCAACGCTCCCCGTGAGTTTCGTGACATGGGCTAATCGCCTCCCGAGATCCTAACTCTGGCGATTGAGGTGAAGATTAACACCTGTGGGTTTTGGTCTAACAGCAATCGTGAGTCCAACAAATGGTATCAGAGCAACAGGTCAAGGGTTCAAAACTCATTCGGCTCGCGTTGGGGGGAGATTGTTGGACATTGGGTTCAACGCTCCCTGTGAGTTTCATGACATGGACTAATCGCCTCCCGAAATCGTAACTCTAGCGATTGTGGCGGAGATTAACACCTGCAGGTTTTGGTCTAACGATAATTGCGAGCCAACATCATCTACGAGTTGTACTTGGAGATGATGCCAGATATACTATGACAGGAACTAGGGCTACTTCCTTCCAGTTAGATTCTAGTGATACTCTACATTTGAGTGATGTGTTATTTGTAGCTTGGTTGAAAAGGAACCTTATTTCTATGTCATCCTTGAAGGACAAAGGATATAAGGTTACTTTCTCTTATGGAAAGATTCTTGCATGGCACAAGAACTCTAGTATGGATTCATCCCGTGTGATTGGTGTTCGAGGGGATAAATCTTTTTATTCCCAGGTATGACTTAACTTAACTTTTTTCTAAACAACTAAAAAGATAAAAAAAAAATTTGATTGATCTTGTCTTTAAAAAACATAAAAATTAAAACTCGATCCATCTGGCGACTCCACTGTCTAACATCCCTCCAAGAATTTCTACCCGAAGAAACCGCCGACAATTAGTCAATCCTCTCCCTGATCCCGAAAGGTTTATTAGGGAAAGATTGAATAGGCAAACTTCTCGTAGAAACCCTGAAGATTTAGGAGACCAATCCCTCTCAGATATCCATCACATATTTGTAGAGAGTCATGTTCACCAATCTGAAGAAATGACGGAATTATTCAAACCCCTTGACTTTTCTCAAATAGCAAGTGCTCCCCATGCCATTCCAAAAGATGCTATCAAGAAGCTCCCCATATTTCAGGGCAATAATGCCATCACTGCCAAGTCTCACCTTCGAAAGTTTGAAAAGCACCTGGTCAATTATTGCAATGATGCTGCCCATGACCATGACGATGTCAAAATGAAGCTCTTTGCTTTATCCTTGGAAGATGATGCTGAAGAATGGTACCTCGACCTAGATGATGATTCATATAAAACTCTTAGTGAATTCCTAGAGGGTTTTAAGAAGAAATGGGGAGAAAAGAAAGAACCAAGACATCTGCTTGCTGCCCTTCATAACATTAAGAAGATGGAGAATGAAACCATGGATGAATTTAACACTAAGTTCAGGCGTGTGGTTGCGGACCTCCCTAACGAAATCAAGCCAAAGGATGCCTCCATCCTCATCTTACATCGAAGCTTTCACTGGTGATTTGAGGTACCAGTTAAGAGACAAAGAGCCGGCCAATCTAAAAACTGCTCAGAAATTGGCCGAGAAAATAGAAAAGAATATGCAGTCTTCGGGCAAATCCAACATTCCGGGTTACACTCGGGGAAACATTTCATACAACGAAGAAAAGGGAAAAGCCTTTGAATCAGAAGAAAAGGGAGCCTCTAAAGATCCCATGGAAAAGGTAAGAGACATGATAAAAGACTTGGTTACTAGTCAAAACCAACTTATGGCAGATCAGTCTGCACAATTGAATCTTATGCACAATAGAATAATCACAATGGAAAGAAATAATGGACCTGGGAACTTTCAGCATAGGCAGAATCAGATGTATCAAAAGAAGTTTCCTCAACAAGAGCCTAAGATTCCAAACCAGTTAGACTCAGCTAACATGGTAGAAGAAGTAATTCCATGGTGTAGACCCTGTGAACAATTCCACCAAGAAAGCACTTGTTATGTTGCGAATCAAGTCATGGAACATGAACTTCCCGAGGTCAGTAATCAGGAAACAAATTCAAGCGAGCCTGATCATATATACATGGTAGGCCAGGCCTACCCTTTGTCACCATCTAAACAGTACAAGCCTAAGGATGAAACCATTGCAGAATCTTATAGCGAAACTTTTGATGAAAACTGTAATATACATGATGGGACTCCTATGTGTTCTCCATATAATGATGACAGTCTTGAAGGTTTACTACCTTGTGACCTTTTCTCTGAAGAAGATGAGTATGAAAATGAGGACAAGTATAGCTTGGAGCATGATACAAGTGACGAAGACTTCCTTATCCCCGACAAAGATGTTGATGAGGAGTCCTGGACATTCATGGAAAATCCAGTCTATGACACGAATAAAGAGGAAAATAATGAATCAGAAACTTTTGATGGTTTTGTTGATTTTTCTCTCTATGGCATATCTAAAGAAGAGAGAATGGA
>LPNX010965059.1:64621-91142 GCA_001517045.1 Pseudotsuga menziesii | reverse complement strand
AACTTAGGCTATTTTTTAATAGTTTAATTGGAAAAATTGATTTTGTAATAAAAGTGGGCCAAATAATCTGTTTCAGTCATGTAGGTGCTCATTTTCAAGCCAAGAACACCATGTAAACCCATGGACCCACTATTTCCTAGTTTTGAGTGATTTTCCATCACTCAGGTCAGAAAGCCCCAAAAATCAATTATTGATTATTTTAATTAATAAATTGATGAATAATGGAGCAAATCCAAAATCATAGATCAGTGGATTCTCAGCCGATTTGATTGAAATCAATCAGATCTGAACCAGATTGACTGGATCTGACAAATCCTTGACTAAAGGAGGTGATCAAATCAAATCCAGAGTTGATCTTTAGCATCTTTTATGGGGAATTTCGCCCTCCCTCTCTCCTCCACACGTTTTGGCTCATCTGGATGAGTTTTGGTGGATGCTTCGGTCAACAGGTTGCGGTGTCAGTCAGATCAGCTCTCCGATTGACAATTGCACTCAGTGAGACTCAGATCTGGCTCAGTTCAGCTTCAGATATACATTGATTGACTCTCCATCAGCTGATTTGGTCTATCTCCTTGGGATTTGTGCCCCCCTGGGCTGGATCTCCTAGTTTTTGTATATATCCAAGCATAAGCATCCTCTTCCAAGCTAGTTAGAACTGGGATTGAGGTGCTGCTGCTATTGTACTGTTGTTATTGTTCATTCAAAATAAAGAGAAGCTTTGGAAGCAAGACGGTGTTGTGCCATTGTATGTGTGGATGATCATTGCCATTTTTTACTGAGGTAACCTGTATCTGTGTTCATAATTTGCTGATTTCTTGTGGATTCATTGCTAAGATTGATAATAAACTTATTATAATCTTGATAGGAAAGGTGCTTTTCAATAAGTTTATTAGCCATCTCTTTCCTTTGATGCATGTTTAGAGATCTAGATTCAGCATGTTCTATAAGCTTATATGCATGTTTAGAGATCTAGATTCAACATGTTCTATAAGCTTATATGCATGTTATTTTGAATCTCTGTGTATGTACTAATCAGATCTCACAAGTATTTCGGCAAGTTTTTTTTATTTCAGCTGAGCTGCAGGTTCCTAGATTTGAGAGGATGCTGATCTAGTTTGCTTCTTCACTCCCTCCAAAACCTTCCAAAGGCATAGTCCCTCAACATTCCACCTGAAAGCTCCACGGTGGATCTTCAAGGCTACCAGCATTTCTCTCCTCCTCTTCCTCCTTCAAAATCAACACCTTCACCCGGTTACTTTGTTCATAGCTTTGATATTGTTTAGATCTATCATCTTAAAGTAAATTTAACATAGATCTATCTTCTCAAAGCCCATAATCTAGATCTTGCTCTTAAAAGGTTTCATAAGCATTCTAAATCTAGCTTTAGGGAAATCGTCCTTTTTGCATGAAATTTTAAAGAGAATTTGTAGCTTACATGCATTAAATTTTTGTTTTCTGTTATAAAAGATAAATCTAGCAATCAGTGCACATCATATTGGCTGCCTAAAATGCAAGCCAAGATCCCAAGGAAAGCTTGCTTCCCATATCCCATATCCCATATTGGTTCCCTTTTTACCTTTTTTAACTAGTTTTTACTTAGTTTTTTTTTGGTTAAAATTGAGCTGACCCAAAGGTACTTTCAGAGTGCTTTTGGGCATATTTCAGTCTAATAAGCTTGCTGGTTTTTAGCAGGTATAACAGAAGAAAAAAAAAAGGAGCTGCTGCTCGAAAGTGACTTTTGGGCCTTCTGAATCCCCCCAGGGGTCTCCCCTTTTGACTGAAATCTTTAATTTTTGCACTTTGTAAGCTCTTGGTTTCATTCTGTATAAGAATCTAGAGGCATCATATCAGTTTGCTGATATTGTAACCACTGGTAATAAAAATAATTTTGAATAGGCTCTTTCGAGCCCATTCCCCATCCCCCTTGGGGGGATTTGCGTCTGTGTCATTTTTTGCTTTTCGTTCATCTTTTTTCAATCTAGCGCGCGTAGTATTAATCTGCAGGGTAGTATACTTTGATTTAAAATCAATTCCATATTCCATTTCTATTGGTTTCAAAGTAACTTTAATACTTACCCCACGAGCCTCCTTTTGAGCCAAAAGGTGAAGAAAGGTTTGTGGTAGTCTAATTAGAAAATTGTGGTTTGCTTATCTTTTTATGTTTCATTGGCTATCATCATTTGTTTCAGTAACCATAATAAAATCAACCCCTCCTTGATTCCCCGATTGAGGTCCACTTGGACCGAAAAAGGTTCCTGGAGGGTTTTCCTTTTAACAAGAACATCCATCTCAAAATTTACTAAAATTGACAAGACTCCGGTGTGTATGCTCTACACTTGGCTACGGTTCCTCCGATCAGTCAAGCTGTATCAAAAGCATTTGAGTGACTAGTATAATTAGGATTCACTCTCCCAAATTGACAAACCATCAGGTGAAAATCCAACACCTAGATCAAACCATTACGGTGGCCAAATACCCAAAGGAAGCAGAAACTTCTGAAAAGTGACCTCGGGGCGCCGATCTCTGTCACACCCTAATGGGTGCGTTATGAACAATAGCCCCAGAGACTCCATTCAACCCACATATTCCATGCGGGTAGCCGTGAAGGTTTAGTTTTGGACATACTCCAAGTACTCTCGAGTATATCTCGAGTCCACCCCTTCGCCTAATTTCAATCAACTCATATTTCACATTAACTTAAAACGTACCAAGAGGTAATTGCAAAACATTCACTCCAAACACATGCAAGTATATTGATTTTATTTTGACTCCATTTTAAGGCACTGGTTATTTTCTTGCTATATATATATATATATATTGTGTCTCAGCATTGTGCTTTCGTGCGCTCATTTTGTATCTTCTCATCTATGGTTGTTTTTGGTTAATTTTCAAACTCCTAAGTATTTGATTCAGTTTAACATCACCATACTAAGTAATTAGCCTTAGCAACTTAATAGGGTCTACCCCCCTTGGCTTCGTTAGGAGTTGAGCCTAAACGGAGGAGTCAAGAACAAGGTGACAGCCTTGACTCGAGACTTGCCCCCAAGGACACACCGAGTGGCTTGAAGATTTCTACCACGTGAGCTAGGTGTGTGAAAGGCGGCAACAGACTTCAATCTTCGCGATTACATCAACACCAACTGACTAAAGAGCACCAACTCTTACAACAAGACCCAGCCATGTTTTCTTAGCGCCAACTAGGAAGGGGTGAGGTATCCAGACCTCAAAGCAAGACTAGCGTGCAATTACATATTGATCACTGTCATCAACCTGTCACTGCCATGTTAAGATTCTACTCATATACTGTCAAGATAACTACGGTCCGTCCGCTATCTCAATTCCAACTAAGTCAACTCAAACAACTGCCAAGTCAACTGATCATGTCACTAGTCAAGCCATAAGTCACTGTAAAATGCTATCTCTGTCAAGTCAAAGGCAATGTAACTACTGTCACAAATCACCGTCAAGTCCAAGATATCTTTGTCACACTAATGTCATTGTGATGTCCATCTGCTGTTCAAGTTAATCTGATCTTTATCAATTCAATGCCATCAACTGTCCTTGTATCATCAATGGCTGTCACTTCATGTCCAAGGTGTCAAGTCAAGTCAACTGTCTCAGTCAAGTCCATCCATTGTCACTGTCAACTCAATTTGTTGTAGCTTTCATTATGCTATCAATGTCAAGGTAGATTACCATCAAATCGCACTCTTCCAATGTCAATTCAAATCTGTCAATATGCTTTACTTAACTCAATCAACTTGCCAAGTCAATGAAAGCTTCTTCTACCATAAACCTTTGATCTCTGTTGCTCCCAAGAATGTGCACTGTCATAATCTGAGCATGATCATTGTTCACAACTAGCTTCAATAAACATAGTTCAACAACAGCTAATGGAGTTAAGTCAAACTGTCATCAAGCTGTCATTTCACTATCATTGTCATATTAACCTGTGGTAATCATTATGTACAGTTATCAAGATAATCGTTGAAGGATAGGTCTATTTTTCTTTGGCTGCTACAGACTCGCAAAATCAGAGAGTGAAGTCAACCAAGTAACTAGCACAATATTTCTTCCTTCTCTTCTACAGCTACCTTAGTCCATACACAAATTTCAGAGAGAAAGTAAACTTTAACTTCAAACTTCTGTTGCTGCCACAGTCACCAATTAGTCACCAGAATTTCCTCAGAGATGGTAGAAATTCAAAGCTATGTATTATCACTCAAATGTTGTTGCTTCTGGGCAATTCCACCACCAACTATCTTCGAATATTCCACCAAAATTTGCCTCAGAAATCACCAAATTTCAGAGCTATTAAAACTTTGAAATTTCACCTTGACTGCGGCTGCCTCAGACAAATCTGAATTTCGGAGCTGTATTTCCCATGTTTGAATGAAGTGTCAAGGTATATTTATACTTGTTTTAATGTAGAACTTTCAAACTTAACTGGGCCGACCTTTGCAACAAATAATATATAATTTTTTAATAATTAAAAAATTGATCTTCTAAAGCTGGGCCGACTTGACCATTAAGTTTTATTTACAAGCTTTTTATTCAAACAAGTTCCTTTGTGCCACGTTGGGGTTTCAAGCATGTTTTGAATGGTGTAAGAGTATTAAGGACTTCATCATGCTTCAAATTAGTGAGGGCTTCATAAGAGATAGTCAAATGCAACATCATTGTCCAAGAGCCACCATATGTGTGGGTTCAAGACCCAATCCTCCAAGGGCACCAAAGACCCCTCAAGAAGGGTTTCAAAGATCCAACATACCATCATTTGTATGTTCCAAGAGGTTATTCACTTCATCATCATCATTATAGCAAGATGGGTTCAATAGACTTACAAAAAGGTTTCAAGAGCTTCATCGAATCTCCCTGGGGTTCATACAACAAGTATTATCATTCCTCATCAAAGTCCAATGCCAAAGGTCCTCATACAAGCCACCAATGGTCTTCCTTACATACTCATGGGCTTCAAAGCAAAGACCATCAACAAACTCATGTGCATTTATGATCTCATCAACAAGAGTGTGGTCTCCATGACTCAAACCATATCCAAAGGTTCCATGACCCCACCAAGCCACAAATGACCACAGAATGGGTGATTTGGACCACCTAGTGCTCCAAAGCACACATCAACTGTGTATGGGCTCCAATGCCCAAAATACCATGTCCTCCTTGCCATGTCATCAACCTTTGTCATTAATGACTTCATCCTTGACATCAATGACAACTATGCTCAACAGCCTCCAACCTTTACTACAAGGTTGTGGATGGTGAGCTTTCGATCCTAGTTCTTTATGTTGATGACTTGCTTCTCACCAGAGCTGAGAAACTAATTGAGTGGTGTAAGAGGAAGCTAGCCTCTAAGGTCGAGATGAAGGACCTTGGTTTGATGCACTACTTCTTGGGATTAGAAGTATGGCAGAGGCATGATGAGATCTTCCTAAGTCAAGGGAAGTACACTATTGAAATCCTCAAGAGATTTGGGATGACGGATTGTAAGTTCACAGCCACACCAATGGATTCCAATCTAAAGAAGCTAAGAGATTATGCTTCCAATTCAGATTTGATAGATCCTAACATGTATAGACAGTTGATCGGATCGTTGATGTATCTTGTTAACACCAGACCAAATATTTGTTTTGCAATGAGTGCTTTCAACTAGTTCATGAGTGATCCAAGACAAGTACACTAGGTTGCTGCAAAACATGAGTTGAGGTACTTGCATGGCACAGTGGGATATGGCCTGAGTTATGCTTCTAGTGGTGACATGAGATTGCAGGGCTATTTGGTGTGTACAGTTTTTGTTCACACACTTAACCGTAAAATGAGAGAAATAAATCCATATTGTAGAAAAAGAATATTTTTTGATAATAAGATGATAATTTATAGATATTACAATGCTCGAATATATATTCATAAGAGGGCACATAACGACTCTTAATAAGAGACAACATTTGATAATTATTATTATGTTTATTTATTATTGATTATAAGGCTTATTATTATGTATTTATTAATATATTTATATTCGTAACATTGCCTTCCTCTTTAGAAAGGCTTTGTCCTCGAAGCAATTCGAAAAAGTCTTTGTCTTTGTTCTATAATGTCATCACATCATTGAATATTTGGTTGTAGTTGCTGACACATGACGTATGAATTGTTGAGTGCTGAACAGAACTTGCGATATGTAGAAGGATCGATCCAACCTAAATTGATTCGATGTTGAACGTTGTGCTTCCACAGTGAACCGACATCATGGAATTTCAGTGCACCGGTATCAATATCTTTTGTTAGTGGTTCACGATTTTTAGGACATATGTTTCTATGATTGGGATGTCGATAGGGATTTCTTATAATGTTAATTTCTTTGATAACATTTGTAGTGTTTTCTTGTTTTAACTTATGCATATGCTTTTCTTCAACTGGGCTTCCATCTTGAGCGGTAATCTGAACTGGATTAGTAATGGTGTCTTCTTTTACAGATTGTATTTTTGACGACTTTGTTGTCTCGTTCTGTAGTTCTTCTAATTTGTTTTCTAACTTGTTATCATTCTGTAGATCTTCTAAATCATTTCTTCTTGCAATTTTTCTTCATCTTTGGACTTCTTAAGTTGTTCTTTAAGATCTTCAGTATGATTTCTAAGATGGCGATTTTCTTCTTGCTTTTCTAGAAGTTTTCCTTCAATGTCTTCATTAGAGCATGTTACCAACTATTTTGTACAATAGTTGAACTTCCTATTGAGCCGCCAGTTATTGAGCATGATGAATGCTCATCTCCAAAGTTCAGAAGTTCAGTGTGCTCCAGACTTAGCCAATTTTGCCTAAGCCTTTTTAATTTTTTGTAAATACATGTTCATACCCCCTTGGGGAAATTGTAAAATATGTCCTAGCATTTAATTTTTTATAAAAGGCTCAGCTTCCCAGACTTAAGCATCAAGCCAACTAGCCCAGAGTGTTTTTTCCCTTGGTTATTATTAGTTGTTGAACAAACGACTAATAATTTCTGAGTTTTTCACTCACACCTCCAAAGCTGGGGTAGTTGTCTTGGTGTTTCGACCTTGGGAGGTTATTAGAGCCTTCATGTCAGTGTTTTTCAACATGCTAAGCATTCAAATTGAGTCGTATGAACATGTCTTAGGTCCCCCTAGAGTTTCGTTGGATTCTGAGAAAAATATTTTTTTTCCGTTTTTAAACCATTTTTTAATGGTTTAAATGGAAAAATTCAAAATGTAAAAAAAGTGTGATCCTAAGTCCGTTTTCGGCATGGTTGGGCTCATTTTCAAGCCCGGAGCAGCATCTTTACCCCAAGGGCCACTTTCACTATGTTTCGACTAGCTGAAGTATCCCGAAAGACATCATTCGACTAACTGAGCATCAAAGTGGCATTTTAATGCTAAATTTGGATAAAATGCACTAAGTCCAAATATTAGAAAAAGTCAAAAGTCAAATGTTTTTTAAGTGGAGGGTGACATGGCATGTGGGCCATATTGAGTTACGACTCTCTTTAGCATGATATGAGTTAAGAACTTTGGTCTAAATTTTGAAGTTCGAATTATTTGAGGAGAGGGTGACATGAACCTTTTTGGACCCACGCTTATGTGGAAGGTTGGTGAGTGGAGCTCACGCTAGTATGAGGTGGACCCTTCCACACTTTTTAAATATTAAATAAACCATGGCATATCATGTTTATCCAATACAAATTGCAAGGCAAATGGTGGAATGTGGGTGACGTCAATTTAGACTCACCTCACGCTAGCCTTACATGCATGCAATTGGTGTGGAGGGTGGACCCCATGCGTTTTATTTTAAAAAACATGTTTTAACACATCATGTGGGTGTGGCATATCGTATGGTATCAAAGCAATAAAGGGTGATGTCAACTCAAGTATTTGAAGACCCACGTTACCCACGCTAGTGCTCCATCCTCAAGTTAACTTGTGGGGTGAGGACCCCACCTTATATCCTCGTCATTCAAAACACTTTGGTTTAGCCCAAAGTTTGGAACAAACCGTTCACATCCATCATTCATGCCAAGGATCCCATACATTCGCGTGAGGAGAGGATTCGTGCATGTGGAGTTTGGTAGGGTTGTGGGTGAGGTGGCCCTTGGGGATTGAGTTGTTAGGAGAGGTGGCATCTACCTCTCCAGTTCTACTTCTGATTAATTGAGTTCAGCTCAGTTCAAGCTCACTTCAACTCAGTTAACTCCGGCTTGATCCTTAGTTCATTAATTCCCCCCTGGGGATTGGTTTTTGTATAAATAAAGGCTTTTCTTCCTCATTCTGGATGGATGGAAGGGACCTCTGCTTATTGTAATGTTGCTGAGATTTTGATAATAAAATTGAAAGACTTTGGAGGTCTACCATGTGCCATTGGATGGATGCCAGATAAATGAGGTGATATTGTGTGATTTAAGAACTTCTCTTGCTTATGATTGATGTATCTAGCTTAGAGGATCATGCATGATACATAGGATAAGTATTTACAGCTGCTAAGTTACTTATTTATGATTTGCATTGGAAAGATATAGGAGTAACCAACTTTATTCAGTTATATTGAGGTTCTTCAAGTTTTTCCTTTGCATGCATACTAGATCTAATCAAGTTTGTGCAGGAGTTGTTCTACAGTTTTGTAGGTCACGAGATCCATAGGAAGCGGTGAACTAAGTTGTCTCTTCCCTTCCTTGGTGTCATTTTCTTAATCTAACCTTTGTTGCTGGGACTCCAAGGCTATCAGTGAAAGATCAAGCAAGGGCTTGAGTTGCCCCATCCATCTCTTACACCCAAACTTTCTCCTTCTTCCGGTTACTTGTTAATGATGCTTAAGGGATAGATTTATTCTTGCACGCTTATTTTTGGAATCTATATTTCTTTAAGTATTCAGACCTGATTAGTCTTCAAAGAATTACATCATTTAATTAGATCTAAGCTTGGAAAAACCGTGCTTTTACTTCAAAATTCTGAAAAAATTTCTAAGTATAAAATTTTTTCAATTTTTTTGTATTTTTCATTATCTTTCCCATCGTTCTCTAACATTTATTGTTCGCTGGTTTTTAGCAGGTCTGTGCGCAAGAGTGGAGTTTTGGAGTGACCAAAACCATCAAGGAGGCCTTAGAACAAGCCGATGGACACACACTTTAAATAGTTTCTTAATCCACCATTGTAAGCTCTTAGATCCAAGTTTATTGGACTAAGAAGCACTCCATCTTCGTCATAAAATTGTAAAACAATTTAAACAAGAGCAGTGGGGTAACCAGCACACCCACATCCCATCCCCCCTGGGGGGATTTGCGTCTTTTGTCAATTTTTTAGATTGCATTTTTCTAAGCCCACCACCTAACACACTCACTTTGTAAGTGCAGGGTGTATACTTCTTTCATGGTTTGTAACTTAATTAATTTTATTTTTTGCATAAATTGTTAAGTGATAAAAAGAATCCAAAATCTCACCGAAAAGTGGATCAAGAGTGCTCTCTGTCGGAGAATTTACTGTTAGTTTTATCTTTTCCAATTTATTTGTTTATTTAATCAATCCAACCGTTGCTTTCCCGAGTACCCGAAAAGTGAAAGAGACTCTTCGGTCGTCACCTAAACAACTGATTGTTACGTCTCTAAAAAAATAAACCAAGACTCCTTCCCCGTATGCTCTACACCGCTGCAACTTGTCTGATCAATTGGCTGTATCAAAAAGGGATATGAGCAACTAGATTTAATAGAAAATCCACACAAGTCATTTCTCGAGAACTCGGGAGGTTGCATAGGGTAAGCACTACAGAGTCAGGGGGCTACTCCAAGCAGGTTCATCCTCGCCCCGTTGGACACTTGGTATTACCGCTTTAGCACTCAGTTCGAAGCGATTTGACTTGTTGGGACAAACCCATAATTAACCCACGCCCTTAATTATTCATTTAATAATCTAAAATTTACCAACCAAGACACTGCAACACTTTCACTGAGACTACACTAGCAACCCACATTTGCAAGCACTCTTTTCATTTTGGCACTGGTCTATTATGTTCTTTTTGCATAAGTGAATCACGTAATGTGTCATTCAATATTGTGTATCTGATTTGAGTTAAAGTGTTGCTAAGGTTAAATCTTGTTTGCAGTAATTGGTAATCTCTAATTTCATCCATTTCATATTAACTCCTAGATTTAGTCTTTTCTTTCGTAGACTAAAAACCATAGATTTTCTTCTAATAGGGACCAAACCCCCCTTGGCTTCATTAGGAGTTAGCCTAAACGGAGGAGCTAGGATCAGGTGGCAGCACCTTGCTCTTTGCTTGCCCCCAAGGCCACACCTTTCCCGCTTGGGAAACAGCAGTCCAAAAGACTTCTGCTGACGATGTGCTTTCGGCGGACAACAGAGTGCTCTGACTTCCGACTATTTTGTTAAAGATTAGGGTTAGGTTAAGGTTTGATATATGCAATTAAACTTTTTATACTTTAATTCATAAAAAAAACTAAAACAGCAAGGTTAGATCTAGAACAGTACTGTTGCAATAACTTCAAACATAATTTTCATCTCTTTCAACTTTAACACTCCACTGGTCACTGCGTTAAAGTTTGTCCTTGAGATGATATACCAAATGCCATGTACAATAACAATATTATAACTGATAAAACAATAATAATGTACAAGAAATAACAATAGTAAAGAACAATAACAATACTAAACTAGGATTGTTTTAGATCGGCCTTATACTCGAACACTTTTAGGTTCTGATCTTGTCACCGAAGGGACAAGTCACCTAGGTGAACAAATGACGTACTTGAGAGAGAGAGCTTAAGAGAGTTATAGCAATAAGGATACAAACCTCAGATTCTTAGTCAAAAGGAAGAGAAACTTCAATCATTTACTCAGGCTTTAGTAGCACACCAGCAGAGAGACACATTCATGCCCAGTACAATCAAACTATCAGAGAAGACACAGTCATGCTAGCACACAATCATACCCAGCAAAAACTCTCAGTCACACTAGAAGGAACACAGTCATGCTAGCAAGACACACATAGTTACGTTGGGCAGAGACACAGTCACGTTGAGCAAGAGACAAACAGTCACACAGGGCAGAGACAAACACTCACGCTGAAGACACACAGTCACGATGGCAAGTGACACATAGTCACACTGGCAAATGACACACAGTCACCCTGGCAAGTAACACACAGTCACGCTGGCTAGTGACACACAGACATGTTGGCAAGTGACATAGATTCATGCTGACAAGTGACACAGTCACGCTGGGTGAGAGATGCACAATCACGTTGAGTGAGAGACACATAGTCACATTGAACAAGAAACACACAGTCACGTTGGATGAGAGACGCACAGTCACGTTGGGTGAGGGACACAGTCATGCTGGGTGAGAGACATACGGTCACGTTGAGTGAGAGACACATAGTCACGTTGAACAAGAAACACACAGTCACGTTGAGTGAGAGACACATAGTCACGTTGAACAAGAAACACACAGTCACGCTGGATGAGAGACGCACAATCACGCTAGGTGAGAGACACACAGTCACGCTGGGTGAGAGACATACAGTCACGCTGAGTGAGAGACACATAGTCACAAATCAAGTCATAGTTATGTCCTAGCTGAAGAACAGTCTCACGGCCCAGCCCTAGGGCACAAACCAACTCACAACCCAGCTCTAGGGCACAAACAAATTCACGGCCCACCACATAGTTTGCAGCTTAAGTGAAAGGAGCAGCCCTTAAATCCAGGGAAGAAGCAGCGAACCCCTAGTCGCACCAATGAAGCCCTAGCAACATAGAACACCAGTTAAACCCTAGCAACAAAGGTGTCACACCTAAATCAGAGCTGGAATGTTTTTTTAAGGATAATGAAAGATAAGACTTGTATTTATAACTTGGAAGAACTTCTAGAAGGGTCTCTTTCAACAACCTAGCTTTTAGGGTGGTTACACATAAAATAAAAAAAGGTTGAGTTAGTATAAGGTACCATAGATCAAATGATCACATAAATAAAAATAAAAACAATAAAATAAAAGTTCATTAAGACAGGGTGCCAAAGGTCCAAAGTTATTACAAAATAAAAACCATAAAGTACCAATGGTCCAAAAAATAAAAACTATAAAGATAAAAGTCACCTTACCAAAGGTACACACAATAGGGGAGCTAGGACCAAGTAAAAAGATAAAGGACCAAAATTCAACCAAAGGGGTCACAATAAGAAGGTAAGACAACCCCCATACCCACAAGTCTAAGGTGTACCATAAAGGTGGACAAACAAACCCCTTTTTACCCAAAGGATCAACAAGACCAAGGACTTTAAGCTTTTCTCTCTCAAGGTATATTGTCACATGCATTTTTATCATCACTGTATAATGAGGAGATCCAAACTAGATGATGTGATCCTCTAGTCATCAATACTGTTCCTATGGGTTAATTGCTAGTGACATCCTTAAGGGGTGGCCAGTTCCTTAAGAAACAACCTAGCAATAACCGATTAGGAGAGTGGACATCACACATCATCATCTTGGTCAACTTGACCAAGATCCACCTAGTTAACTGACCAGGAATACTCCTACAAGAACTACCTAGTCCCAAACCAAGAATCTGCCCGATCCCAGACTAGGAAGTCTCTATCTCAACCTGCAGGATCTACTTGCACATTGTGTCCAAGAAACTATCTAGTCCGAGACCAGAATACCCTAGAGACATATAGGGGCCCTAACCATATGTTAGGGACTTTGCCATGACATCAACCTGCTTGGTCCCAGACCAAGAACCCCAGGATACTATTAGGGGCCCTAGGGTACCTTCTAGGGTCTTACTCTGCCCTAATTAACTGACTAGGGTACCATCCTCCTTGAGAATGGGTCTCGCAGTTGCAAACATTTTGGTAATTGACCAAGTGCCTCCATTTTTAAAGAATGGCTCTCAGCCCCAAACTGAGCTTCAGTCCCAAACTGAATTATTTTGATCAAATCATGGTAACTGAGCAGGTGCCTCCATTCTCTCGTAGAATGGCTCTCGATGCTGCTTTGAAATCAACACTCCCTCTCCGCAAGAGAGGCATTCTTAGCAACACTAAGCTTGTCTCAGAAGTACTTAGACTTCGACAGAGGCTTAGTCAACACATCAGTAAACTGTCTACTTGACAGAGAGCATATTGCACCATGTCCCAGACATGGTGATATTTCCTCTTAATGTGTTCCGACCTGTCATGGAGCACAGGATTTTTTGAGAGCTCCAAACAGCTCTAACTATCTGCAAGAAGCTTGATCTTTTAAAGATCCACTTGGAACTTATAACTGACTTCCCTTGATAGCTGAGAATCACTTTCCGCACGTCATTTAACAACTTCCAAACCTGATGTTTGGTTGCCTCCTCATAAATGGAGGTTTCTAAAATAGTGACATGGCTTATCTAAAATATCAAATCATGAAAACCTTTCAATAGGTTTCTCAAAGAGATCAACTAAAGACTCCCTGACCTCCTTCCTCTGCTCATCCAAGAGAGATGACTCATGGACTGGGCTTACTTTCATATTTCTATCATTGGGAGACTTCTCTGAAAACTTTTTTCAAGGGAGATCACAACTTTTCTTTGCAACCCCATTCTGCTGGGGATTGAGGAGCACATTTGGCTCCTTCTTGATCTCTGAACTTACTAGTTGTTCCACTTTATCAATAACAAATGTCTGGTAGTTCCAACATAATTGATCCTGCATTTTGTGGAGCCCCTCTTGCTCCCTCTTGAGTTGTGCATTTAATTCTAGGCATAAACAGGATCTGCAAACATTCATTACTTGTCACATCATCCTCCTCTTGTGGATCTTATCTACAAGTTAAGTTTGATTGCCATCAATAGCCAATATCAATTTCATATAATAACATGATCTTATCATTCATATATGTACAAAGCAGCTATCTCAATGCCATCAAGAGCATAGCCATATGTCATGACAAATAATCAACATAAGTTGGGATAGAAAGTCCTCCCTCTTTCTATCTGCCCTTATGCAAAAATCACGGATTATTTTAGACAATCATTGTACAATGTTATGATATCATCCTTATACATGATCACAAACGTATTAGCTCAATCTAGCTTAGACCACAGCCTTAGATATGTGGTCATGATAAATTCATGGATGAATTTTAAACTTGTGAACTCAGATTACATTGATCAAAGCAATATACAACCTTTTACAGGATAATCAACCTAGAAGGTATGTTGATCATGCAAGCCCATGATCAAGTCACATAGAGAGTTAGTTGTCTCCTTACTTACCTCATAAATACATACCTGAGTTAACCTTCTTAACTTGACATAACCTTTAAGGGATCAAGTTCATAATTTTGATGTCATATATGGAGTAGCAAATCCATACATCTTTATTTCCAGCCAACTCATGCTTGTGTGTGGCCATCCAACTTTAATTAGAAATCTCTTTTCTTCTTTGCCAACTTTGCCAAGGATCTATGAGATCAAGTTTGGTTAGTACTCAAACCCTTACCTTAGGATCTTTGTAGACTCTGATAGGCTGTAAAATCAAAGTTAGCTACAAACCTTGCTCTGAGACCATGTTAAAGATTAGGGTTAGGTTAGGATTTGATATATGCAATTAAACTTTTTATACTTTAATTCATAAACAAAACCAAAACAACAAGGTTAGATCCAGAAAAGTATCGCTGCAATAACTTCAAACATAATTTTCATCTCTTTCAACTTTAACACTCCACTGGGCATTGCGTTAAAGTTGGTCCTTGAGGTGATTTACCAAATGCCATGTACAATAACAATATTATAACTAATAAAACAATAATAATGTATAGGAAATAACAACAGTAAAGAACAATAACAATACTAATCTAGGATTGTTTTAGATCAGCCTTATACTCGGACACTTTTAGGTTCTGATCTTGTCACCGAAGGAACAGGTCACCTAGGTGAACAAATGGCGTACCTTGAGAGGGCAAGCTTAAGAAAGATATAGCAGTAAGGATACAAACCTCGGATTCTTAATCAGAAGGAAGAGAAACTTCAATCATTTACTTAGGCTTTAGTAGCACACCAGCAGAGAAACACAGTCATGCCCAGTACAATCACACTAGCAGAGAAGACATAGTCATACCCAGCAGAGACTCTTAGTCACCTGGCAGGAACATAGTCATGCTAGCAAGAGACACAGTCACGGTGGGCAAAGACAAACAGTCACGCTGAAGACACACAGTCACGTTGGCAAGTGACACACAGTCACACTGGCAAATAACACACAGTCACGCTGGCTAGTGACACACAGTCACGCTGGCTAGTGACACAGTCACGCTGCCAAGTGACACACAGTCACACTGGGTGAGAGATGCACAATCACGCTGAGTGAGAGACACATACGCATGCTGAACAAGAAACACATAGTCACGCTGGATGAGAGACACACAGTCACGCTGAGTGAGAGACACACAGTCACGCTGGGTGAGAGACATACAGTCACGCTGAGTGAGAGACACATAGTCACATTGAACAAGAAACACACAGTCACGGTGGATGAGAGACGCACAGTCATACTAGGTGAGAGACACACAGTCACGCTAGGTGAGAGACATACAGTCACGCTAAGTGAGAGACACATAGTCACAAATCGGGTCATAGTTATGTCCTAGCTGAAGAACGGTCTCATGGACCAGCCCTAGGGCACAAACCAACTCACAACCCAACCTCACGGCCCATCCCTAGGGCACAAACAAATTCACGGCCCACCACAGTCTACAGATTAAGTGAAAGGAGCAGCCCTTAAACCCAGGGAAGAAGCAACGAACCCCTAGCCGCACCAATGAATCCCTAGCAGCAGAGAACACCAGTTAAACCCTAGTAGCAAAGGCGTCACACCTGAACAGAGCTAGAATATTTCTTGAAGGATAATGAGAGATGAGACATGTATTTATAACTCGGAAGAACTTCTAGAAGGGTTTCTTTCAACACCCTAGCTTTTAGGGTGGTTACACATAAACTAAAAATAGGTTGACTTAGTATAAGTTACCATAGGTTAAATGGTCACATAAATAAAAATAAAAACAATAAAATAAAAGTTGAGTTAAGATAGGGTGCCAAAGGTCTTACAAAATAAAAGCCACAAAGTACCAATGGTCCAAAAAATAAAAACTATAAAGATAAAAGTCAACTTACCAAAGGTACACACAATAGGGGCGCTAGGACCATGTAAAAAGATAAAGGACCAAAATTCAACCAAAGGGGTCACAATAAAAAGGTAAGACAACCCTCATACCCACAAGTCCAAGGTGTACCATAAACGTGGACAAACAAACCTCTTTTACCCAAAGGATCAACAAGACCAAGGACTTTAAGCTTTTCTCTCTCAAGGTATATTGTCACATGTATTTTTATCATCACTGTATAAGGAGGAGATCCAAATTGGATGATGTGATCCTCTAGTCCTCAATACTACTCCCAAGGGTTAGTTGCTAGTGACATCATCAAGGGGTGGCCAATCCCTTGAGAAACAACCTAGCAATAACCGATTAGGCGAAAAGACATCACAAATCATCATTTTCGTCAACTTGACCAAGATCCACCTGGTTAACTGACCAGGAATACTCCTACAGGAACTGCTTGGTCCCAAACCAAGAATCTGCCTAGTCCCAGACCAGGAAGTCTACGTCTCAACCTGCAGGATCTGCTTGGTGTCCAAGAAACTATCTGGTCCCAGACCATAATATCCTAGAGACATATAAGGGGCCCTAACCATATGTTAGGGACTTTGCCATGACATCAACATGCTTGGTCCCAGACCAAGAACCCCGAGAGACTACTGGGGGCCCTAGGGTACCTTCTAGGGTCTTACTCTGCCCTAGTTAATTGACTACGGTACCATCCTCCCCGAGAATGGCTCTTGCGGCTACAAACATCTTGGTAACTGACCAAGTGCCTCCATTCTTAAAGAATGGCTCTCAGCCCCAGGCTAAGCTTCAGTCCCAGACTGAATTATGTTGATCAACTCTTGGTAACTGACCAGGTGCCTTCATTCTCTCATAGAATGGCTCTCGATGCTGCTGTGAAATCAACATATTTTTCAATTTCTTGATTTTTGTAACTATTATCTTGTAATGGTTTCTTAGCCGAAATATTTCTTCAGTATTGCTTGATAACGTGTTATTAAGCTTTGTGATCTCTAACTTGTGTGCCTTTTTAGTGTCGTCATTTCTATGCTGGAGTTCTTTTATTTGTTGTTTTTTTTAACAAAAACGGTTGAAGAGCTTTTTTTTATAAAATGAGAAATTATCTGTTACATTGATATGGACACATACTGCACCCAAAGGAAGACCACTTACATGCCTCGTGCGTCGTTTTCCAATCTATTTTTTTCAATATAATTTCCTATTCTTTGAGTACTATAACTCCTTACAAACTACCCAAGCAGGAAGATACAAAAGCAAAACATTCCAGGAATGTGGTGGAGAGTTACTGTTATCACCAACCTTGTAGTTGCCTATGTGAGATGGATCCAGGATGGACGGTAGAGGGACAAGCAACTATGGAGGTGGAACCAAGATTGCCTCGACTCCCAAATGGATGTTTGTCACGCCAATCGAGGCAATCTTCGCTTTATGTTATCTTAGCCCAAGACAACAAAGGGGGAGACCCGGATCTACTCCCGACAGCAGAGATCAAACCTAGACACCAGATCAGATCAAATGGACTTGAGGTACTTAAGGTGTAAGGTAATGATAACCCTAGATATATGGATGATGTCACTAGGTGAACCAAGGCTTTGGATTAGGGTTTAGGAAGTGTGAGGCTTGATCCAAAGTGGAACACAGGTGACCTATGAAGTAAATACTACATCTGGGGTTATGGTACTAGCAATAGGTGAAGATATCTGTTGCCTTGGGAAACATAACCAATGCAGGGAGGGCAAGGACAGGATTGGGGCTATCTAGTACCCAAAGACAGACTCGATGAATGATACGACAATGTCAAAGTACCCGAGTCACTAGGGAAAAATCAGATCTCAGGAAAAAAAGGCCAAAGAGGGGGTAGCACTAGGGTTGGAGATCAGTGCCTGTCAGATCCAGGGAAATGGAGTCACTATCTGCCCAGCATTGGAGGAAACCCACCTGGGAAATAGCTCGATCTACAAACCCAAAAAGGTATTTGGCCAGAAAAGTCAGATCACAGGAAAAACCAGCAGCAGGATGGCTAGCGCTAGGGTTTGGGAGATCAGTTTCTCAGATCTAGGGCAACCTGTCAACTTCTAGCTCAGCGTTGAAGGTGATTTGGTGAGAGGATGACCCGATCTACTAACCCACGAAGGTATTTTGCCAAAAAAATCAGATCACAGAAAAAGTCAGAAAAATGGTGGATAGTGCTAGGGTTTGGGAGGTCATTTTCTCAGATCTAGGGCAAACCAACCACTTCTAGATCAACGTTGAGAGTGATATGGTTAGGGGATGACCCAATCTACAAAACCCAGCAGTGCTTTGGCTCGAGATCAAGCGGTCTGTTTTTTAGTATTTTCTGGTTTTTTATTATCATGGAATTTTTCAGTATAAAAATGAGGAAAAGCAGATGTCAATGGATTGAGATCTGGAAGAAAGGGACTAACTTGTAGATCTTACCTGGAAAACCTTGTAGATGCCTTGATGATGATGATCCCTGCTATCTCGATCAATTTGAGAAGCTTTGAGCAAGTTCTATGTCCAACATTTTTCCCTAAGGAGTCAATGCGCCCTCTCTCCTGCACAACAAACGTCAACCATATCAAATTTGCTTCAACATGAGAAAAAAGCTAGATGCTACAAAAATATAGAAAGAAGAAATCATAGATCGTAATGACACTAATGAAAACCCCCTGATAAAAAATGAAGTCAATCCAAGCAAGTTGAGGTCGCCCTGCAAAAACGCCCAAGCTGAAGTCGCCGTCCTGTAGACAAGACAAAGATTCCCAAAAAAAGATATAAATCTCACAAAAATTTCCCGAATGCTAGGAAGCAAAATATTTTCCAATCACCATCTAAGAACACTAGATGCAAAGGAGATCCAAGAATTTCCACAAGAAAAGTTTTTCTATTATTCAGATCCAAGAGCCAAAGACCCCTTACAAATGAGAAGCCCTCTCCTTTAAATAGGAATGGGAGAACAAAAATCCTAACCACTTTTCAAATGAGTGGCTAAGATTAAAAGATACAAATGTCTAATCATTGGTTGAGATGAGCTCAACAAACAATACATGGATCAATATAACAATATAATATAAAAGTGGACTAAATTACCCAAAGAGAGGGTACCCCACTCAATAAGAAATAAATGAAGCACATTGTGGGTCCATGGAGTGTTAACTAACTCCCTCTAGGTGTCCCCATGGCACAATAAAAATAATATATTTTTTAAATTGTGAAATTGTGCCTCCTTGAGGAAATCGTGAGCCTCCCAAAAGCTCCAGAAAATAATATAAAACGCCCGAAAAAATAGATGTGGGCCCAATCAGGGGCTGCAACTGCTAGAGAAGGTGTGGAGGACATCACTCTCATCATCATGACTCATCCCATGCCATTTCCTTGCCTCAGTAGCCCAAATCGAATTCTTCAGTAACCATTTAATCATTTTTTAATCTGCCTTGGGAAACGTGAACCTACCAAAACAGCCTCCTAGGGTGCCTGCGTTGTCCAACTTAGCCCACCAAGCTCTTTGGGAGGGGGGTACTATGGTAAAATCAAGTGGTTGGACCCCCTATGCCCCATACAGCGCCCTAGGAGATCCAACAAAAACATCTCCCTGCTCAGACCTGCCCTCTAGTGAAGAAAAACTGCACTAGAAGGGTAAAATGAGCATGTCCATCTCTGTAAGCGCCCGGAACTGAACATCAGCTGTCTCACCGGACTCAGAAAGTCCAAATCCAGCTAAGGTATATACTCATACCCTCTCAAGATCTCTGCCTGATCATCTACCTTATCAAATAGACAAATAATAACCTGTAAATGACCAGATACCAATAATATAACTCAGGCTAACATCCATCTACTGCGAGTGTTAAAAGGTTAAGACATGCTCTACAAATCATTTAAGTAACAATCATAACAAGTAGCAATCAACATTGTGACTACCCAAGGATGACTGCCCACTCAGCACTATGACACTTTGGATATGGAAAGCGAATACTCACTATAGCCATATGTTGGACAAACAACAACAAAGGGGATGGCAGTGCCTCACAAATGGGTGAACTACTTCAGAGGTGCTTACTCACCTTGACAAATGCTCACAATCAAACTCAATAAAAGTAAGGCCAGCAATCTTTAGATATAACTTTTAAGAACCATTGCTTTTTGGGCCTTTGATTTTCCATAGCCTCTGTCCACGTATTTTTTATACGGACTTCTATCATTTAGGCTTTATGCATTCATGTATGTTTCATAAATGTTTAAGATATTTCATTGCAATATTTTTTCAAAGCCAATTTTATTAGGCTAGCCTTGCATTCACGTATGTTGAAAAACACTACTTTTCATGAATGGGCTTTTTATAAGATATTCATTTTATTTCCAAATACATTGTATTGATGGCAGTGCTACTTGTTTCAGGTAAGCAAACCCATCCTAGGCAACTCAGAGCCGAGACACAAATAAACAGGGAGGCTTGTCCAACAAAGGCTCTAGCAGGGAAAGGTCCTCCATGCCACAAGTCAAGTAGTAAGTCGAGATAAAACAAAATTGGATGGTAATGGATGAGTGGAGACAATGAATGATGAAACCAACACTAGCAAGCGAAAGTATGGTGGGAATAACTACCTCTATTCTCCCTAAGGAGGGTAAAACCAATGAGTATAGGTCAAGAACTTCAAACTTTGAGTAGGGACATCAATACATAATACAGATACATCCAAGTCCACATATTTATATGACCACCAGATCATGATACTAAATGCTAACACATGTTACAAAGATGAGTATAAGAGCAATGATAACCATAACACAATACAATATAAGCCGAGTCATAATCATGCAAATAATCCATCTGAAACAATATATGTCCAATGAGAAAACACTGATTCAAATCTGGGTACTGCTAATTGCTCAGCATATGACTAAACGGCTACATCAGTCCTCAAATCTGAGTGTCCTAAGACTCAGTCCTGGCATGGGAGAGTGCTATAGTCCATCAAATAAATAATGATCCATCATAAATGTTCATCTCAGCATCTCATATGTAGGGGATCTAGCTGAAAAAATGTATTGAATCTGAAAAAAAGAATATGGTAGCCCAGCTACTATATATGTGATAACAGGTACACTATAAGGGAATCCAGTTTCTCTCGTTGTCCTGTTGATTGCAGACTAAGTTGTCGCAATCTAGACCCACTCCCTTATTAGCCATAATATAAGCTTGTTTATTATTTTCTCTCAGAACGTGAAGGAAGTTGATGGCTTTATATTCATTTACAATACTTTTTCGGAGATAATGAGTCTTGGTAATTGGATTCTTTTGATTCCTCGTCAGCTTCCGCGCTTCCCCAATGACCATACTCGAGTCATCAAAGACCACCAATTCCTCAATGCCATATTTCCTTACCAACTCCAGGCCTTTAATTAAAGCTAACCATTCTGCCCCATTGTTAGTCTTTCTGTCGATTCCCGAAGTGTACTCTTTCAGCTTGATTCCTTTGGAATTGAAGTAGACTCCCCCCGCACCTGCCATCCCATAGTTCTTTTATTTGTTGTTGATGTTGAAATATCTCTGATTCTTGGCCTTCTAATTTTCCTTGGATTTTCGCAATTTCTTCATCCTTGTCGTTAAGGATTTTGTTTAAGCGCATGATTTCTGCTTTATTTGCGTCAAATTTCTGATTGAAATCTTTTTTATCTTAAAATTCATCAATTTGTGCGGACAACTTTTCTATATGACTTTCTTGGTAGGAAATTTGTTGTTCTTTGGATTTTATTTGAATTTCTTGTATTTTAATCACCGTTTCCAAATTCTCATGCATGTCTTCCAATTCTTTACTCTCTCTTCGATAACACCTTAATTTAGCTTCTAGTTTTTCTATCTATAAGTGCAAACTGGCTTCCATGGTCTTCAACTTCTTCAACGATAGATGGTCTTCCTTTGACTTTGACTTCTTCGACGATGAATGGTCTTTGACTTTTTTGGCAATAAATGGTCTTCCTTTGCCTTTGACTTCTTGTCTCTTTTCCCTTTTTGCATAAAATAATAATTGTAATTGATATAATTAACAAATAGTAATACTTATTACTATTAGTAATTTAATAATAATAATAGTATTATTAATAAAATTTATTTTCAAAATACTATTATTAATTTAATAATAATAGTATTATTAATTAATTTTCTTTTCATAAAGGATGAGACTTAGGGTTTTTAAAATAAATAATAATAATAATAATAAATAATTTGTAAACGTTAAGGGTGAAAAAAAAAATTAAAAAAAATATAATTATAATAATAATTATTGAAAATAATATTATTATATTATATGTTTTTATTTTTATTAAGGTTTGGAAAGCAATGGATTTGGGAGGCTGGAAGCAAACGTGCAAAGAGGAGGCGGAAGGATGCAGCGAAGGGATTGAGAATAGGGTGGAATGATTTGTGGCCGCGGGGGAGCTGAGGGAGACTGTACGAAGATGGGAAGGAGATGGGTTGCAAATGGAAGCAAAAGGAGTTTAGTGTGGAATGTGTGGGCATTGATGGTGCTGCTGGATGAGTGGAAGGTATGGAGAAGGGGATGCCGAGGGAATGGGAATGGACGCCGGAGGAAAATGGGAGGTGGGGTTCACATGTGGGTAGGATAAGTAAGATAAGTAATGAGTGCGATGGGGAGAAGTGGGCTTAGGAGGGGAGTGCACTGTGGAGAAGCGCAATGGATGGAAGAAAGGAGGAGGAGCGTAGTTATGCAGCGTGGATGCTTGGATGTAGAGGGAAAAGGGTTTGAAGGATCTTTATGGTGTGGAACGAGTGACAATCGCAGGCCATGAGAGTGAGAAGAGGGAGGAAAAAACATGTTGTGGATGGCAAAAAAATGTGGAATGAAGGCATGGAGGAAGCAAGTGATGAGCAAGGGTGTGAGTATGAGGGATGCAGCGTGGAATGGATCGCAAGGAGCAGAGTGCAGGAGAATCACTATAGCACGGGTTGTTAGATTTTTAATGGTTATACGAGATCTAAAAACATTTGACATCATAATATCATAACCATAAGCAAAGGATCACTAAAAGAAAGACAAGTACAGCAACACAAGAGAACACAGATTTTCCTCGGGGAAACCACAAGGCAAACAACCCCGCAAAACTTCCTCAATATAGAATTCGACCAAGTACAGTGTAAAACCCTAGCAACAAGAATAGTTGCTCATCTTCCATAGTAGACTCTTTCTCTCTCTCTCTCCAGCGCAATACTTGTGTAAGATATGTGTGAATGAGAGAGGTGCCTCACCTATTTATATTCATTAGGTGAGTGTCTCAAATAACTAACTAAGTCGGCCAGGTTCCCTAATTAGGGTCAACCTACCTTAGGAGACTCAAAATACATTTTATATATTACTTTTGTGGGTACTATTGCCCCGACTTACAACGGAGGGTTTACCTCATGACTTTTACATGACCAATTACATCAAAGACATCTCCGAAGGAGAATACAACAAAAGTACAATAGAAGATCTTCCGAAGTTACAGTACTTTAACACTCCCTCTTAAGTAGGAAGGTATTCTACATCAACAACAACCATCATCACAACTATACAACTGACTGGTGAATATCTATATGTCATAGGAAGTTTTGGAACATCATCATATATCTTCATCGTCAATCTCAGCAGGATCATCTTCTGCAATCTCAATATGTGAATACTGAATCTTCTTATGTATGTACTTGAGCATCTTTTATCACCTTCTAAATCCTCTTCTGTAGCATCAATATGGGAATATTGAATCACCATCTGTCACGTCAGTATGTAAATACTAAATCATCTTCTGAATCATCTTCTTACAGCGTCATTATGTGGATACTGAATCATTGTCTATCATGTCAGTATATGAATACTGAATCATCTTGTTGATGTAATTGTAACTTCGGAATGTATTCATCCGTATATCTTATGTATTGTACCCCGATGTTTATTCCGAGATGTGTCTGTGAGTCATGTCATACCCCGATGTTTATTCCGGAAAGTTTCTATGATATAAAAAAGTCATGTCAAGCATTGTGGGTAACCCTCCTATTGGTCAAGGGTTAAAGTCCCCACAGTTATGGGGCCCTAGGGTTATTAGACTATCCTAGAGAAGTCGACCCTAGGTGAGTCATTGTAAGTCGGGGCAATAGTCCCCACCATTGTGTTACCCTCCTATTGGTCAAGGGTTAAAGTCCCCACAGTTATGGGGCCCTAGGGTTATTAGACTATCCTAGAGAAGTCGACCCTAGGTGAGTCATTGTAAGTCGGGGCAATAGTCCCCACCATTGTGTTACCCTCCTATTGGTCAGAGGAGGCAAAGTCCCCACAAGTTGTGGGGCACATTAGGTAGAGACTTTTCCAAAGAACTCTAACCAGAGTAGCAGCAAAATGGTATATAGAGCTCCCAAGAGCTTCATTTCAAAATTTCGATGCTTTAGCGATGTCTTTTCTAAATCATTTTCATTTACCATTGCAAAATGAGAAGCAACAAAACTTTTGACATCTTTTATATAGGATAAATCCACTCATATCTCCAACCATATCCATGAATAGTGGAGGAAACGAAGATTGATCAAAGCTTGGATTCCTAACAAGTTCTTAGTTGACTAGTTTATTAAGTCTTTGTTACCTTACATTGAAAAAACACCGCGTTATCAGGGGTCACAGCTGAGGAACAAGCTATCATCGGAGCCCAGCAGTAGGACCTGGTGTATTCCCAATCAAGGATGTTATATGAGATTTTGTCGACGCCTCGAGCAGACACGGATCTAATGAAACCCAGGCTTGGACCACATGCTAATGAAACGATTGGTTCAGTGGAGAATGCATTAGCTAATTAGGTGACAAGCATTCTCAAATTGTTAATTTCAATAATGCTTGGCATACGTCATATGGAATCATTGTAACAATGCATGCATTGTTTAGCAAGAAGGACACCATGACAAAACATAGTGGGACTGACAAAGTAGCAATGATCACAAATGTGTCATTGCAGATCTAGGTGCAAGTCAACAATGTGGCCATGGACCTTGACCACCTAGTCCACCCTTAGGGTCTTAAAATTTGGAAATTATGACAATAATTGTTTGATGGACATGACAAATTTTGTATGTTGCAATTAGTTAAGAAATTTCAAAAAACGGAACTGACTGTTCCCCTTCTCGTAATATTTTAAGACATACTTGAATAAAATTTAAATAAATCAGCGCCATTTCCCAATGCACATTACATTCAGATAGATTCTATCCAAGCCAACACCAATTCTGCTTAGAATTTTATGAAATAATTATGTCAAAACTAAATTTGACTAAAAACTCGGTTCACTCTATTGTGAGATGATTTCCCTTTATGCTAATAATGTGCATAATTAGTTTACCCTAATTGATCGACCAGTTCAAAATAGCCATAATGCAAAATAACCTTAGACTGTATTATTTTCTATAATTTATCAGGGAATTTAGGTTTATTTTAACCTTAGATTGGTAATGGCCTTGTAGAAAAATGCGTCTGCTAACATACGCTGTGATTTACAATAAATAGAGCTCGCATCATTACCACATAATAACCTGATGGGCTTGACTCTTACCGTTTGGCTATCGGGCGGAACAAATGTGAGTGAATAAAGCTGGTATCTCAGCACCTGAAATAATTTAGGGAAGTAGAAACTACGATGAAAATAATTGCATAAAACAATGAAAGAATAACTAAATTTCATGAATTCGATAACTTCTTTGCTAATAAATAGATGCATCCGCTGGTGGCTGGATTTTTTAGCAATTCAGATAAATAACGACGCATTTACGGACCTCTATTCCATCGTTTGTGTCGTATTCGACGGTGTGCTCGTCTCCATTGTGTTCGACAATGAGCTTTTGAACAGGCATTTTCAGAAGATCGGGAGATGAAATTACTGCAAATATTGAGGGCCGATGGGGTTCCGACCGAAGTCAGTTGGGGTTCCACTGTCTGTGCTTAACCTTCACGCAAGCTTGAGATGCCGGTTCAAAGACTCATTTCATACTCAGAGATCTCGAATCAAAATCTACAGGTTGTGTGGTCAACTTCTGCAGGAAACTTCGCCTGTCGATATTCCTAGGAAGTTTCCCGGCACGACTAGGAAGTTTCCCGGACATTTTTCCCACACAGAAAAAAAAAAACACATCACCGGCTATTACTTAATCGAAACTGGGTAAGATTATTCTTCTTCTTAATTTAATTTATGTCTTAATCGAAACTGGGTAAGATTATTCTTCTTCTTAATTTAATTTATGTCTCTATCGTCCTCTCGCTTTTTGTACCCGTTGAGTTGACCGCTGACGGCATATTAGTTTTGCCTGTCC
>LPNX010965059.1:43751-57219 GCA_001517045.1 Pseudotsuga menziesii | reverse complement strand
TATCCATGCTATAAGAAAGAGTAAGAGTAGGTGAGTAGGTAGACTGTAGTAAGGGAAGGAGCACAAAGAAAGAACCAAAGTCAATACAAATTGAAATGGTTTTCATCCAATGAATACATTACAGGTTCTTGTCCATGTGGCCTCCCTAATGTAGGATTTATCCTCATACAAGTAAATACCTTCTATACCCTTAATTATATAAATATCCTAGAAATTGGAAATAAAACAGAAAAATCATTTCCAAGTCTCTCCAATATGGACATCTTATCCTAGCTAATTTGCGGAAACACTTCAAATTATCCAACAAATATCAAGTATTTTAAACTTTTAATTTTAATTTTGTTTTGTTTTATTATGGTTTATGGTTTTCAGATGCACACAAAATAATTGTAAATCAGAAATAAAAAGAAAAGAATTGCCACCATCTAAATGTTTTAGGAGCAACAACTATTTATTCAACTTCTTGGAGCCCACAAGAGATGACTATAATACACACTTGATTATTGTGTGGAAACCTATAATTCACATCTCTATGGCCCTCAAACGATTCACATTGTCAACCGTTGGGGATTCTTCTTCCATTGATGTCATGGAGCAAGATCTCATACAAATATGGAGACACGCGCACAGATACAACATTATCATTGTTTTAGCTAATGCAAGTCCATACATATATAAAGAAGTGTCCACTCTCCCAGTCCCTGGAGCATATAGTTTATTGAACATAGATAAGGGACAACTCTGTTGGGTCGGTGAAAAAGTCGGTCGTTAGGTCGCTGATAAAATAAGGCATTGGAATTTGGAAGGGCCTCTGAATGGAGGAGTGATTGCACTTGATGGCGGCTCTATTGGTCAAGTGCGATTGGGACTACCTAAAAGAAAACCCCCACAATGTAACACCTAATGCTTTTAGGTAGCAACTGTTTTTATCAACCAGGCTAAATTAAGCAGGTATGAATCATGTCCTCCCCAAATGCTCATTTCAAAGTGATCAAACAAAAGCCTCAATTTTAGGTCAATTATGGATAGTCCCTCCAATGTATATCGAGTTTATCACCCAATTCAAAGTGATAAAAAAAGCCCCAATTTTAGGTAGATTCAAGGATAGTCCCTCCAATCTATATCGATTTTATCAGCCCTATCGAAAAGGTTAAGTATTTATTAGTCCACTACAAGGAAGAACTTAAAATTCTCCAACAAATATCACTACAAGTTGGGTGTCTAGTGTCTACCAAAGTCAACAAGGAAGGCGAATCATAAACACACATTTGGGAGGTTTGCGACAACGAGGCTGTTAAAACCATGTTCTTTGCTAGTTCACTGCACTTTGAGTCCCTCATTCATGAACGTCCGTCGAGGATTCCCTTGTTTAGATATATTGGTAGACAAATTTTTCTTCTTGTTTCCATTATTAGAAGGCTGACAGGAAAACAGAGGGGTCAGAGTCTACAACATTTACAGTTTCGGTTGTTAAATATTTTATCCTTTAAACCTTTGGATTTCATTAAGGAAATTGGAATAATTCAAACATTTGTATTCAATTATTTTTCTTTCTTTAAAGCTAATGTTTACAATTCATGGCAAATAAAGAGCGTTGACATATTTGGAACTCAAATACCAATCTTTTTCTGCTTGCTCCTCTTCCCAAATGAAGTTGTGGTCCTAGCCTATGAAAAGTATACATTATTTTGATTCTGATTTCACTTATATACTGGGTTTTCTAAGGTTAGATCTATTGAGTATTCGATACTTAGTCTGGTGGATGTGCGGTCGCACAATACATTACAAATTTCAAACAACTTTTTGGATGGAGAAGTTTTAAACCCTTATATTTAGAACACGAGAAGGAACTCCAACAAGCAACACATTTAAAATTTCTCCATATATAATATGTAACACAAGTACAAAATGTTGTACATACCTGTAAATTCACGACAACCAAGTCGACATCTAATTTTTGCAAAATCTTCCGAAGGAAATAGAAATTAGGGAGACACTGAAACATGAAATTGGAGAGTTTAAAGTATAAGTCCTGAACTCTGACTGTTCTATACTTGTAAGCCCAGGATAATGTTTTTTTCTCCCAGAGACTTCTCCAATCTATTTAAGTTCAGGAAGCTCAATCTAGCCTACCCAACATTCTACCTTTCCTTCTTTTGCTCCTACATGTGACATAGGTGGAACCTTGGAGTTGCGCACCACAAAAGAAATGAGGAATTAGAATGCGTAGTTGTTTCCTTCTACAAAAGACAATTGAAAGCAACACCATCTCAATTCCCCAATATTTCAACGCTCCTGAGTTGGTTTACCTTGCTCAAGTTAGGTGAATGCATGTTTATGTATTTCACATGATTACAAAAAAATCATTTTATAATTGCTTCTACATAGCATAGATATATCTGTATAGGTGAGGGAAAATTGGGTATAGTTTTTGCGAGGTGTCCGGAGACTTTCAAAGATAATTTTTTGTTTCGAGGGCGCTCAAGGTGCAGATCAAAGAGACCATGGGAGGAAGAGGAAGAAGAAGAATAGGACTCAAGTCAAAAGGTGAGGTGAGTGAGGAGGGGAGACATAATAGCGATATTCGCAGGAACATCCCATTGGTGGTATAATGATGGGAATGAGCCTCTCCAAATCGTATCCATTGCCGACACCCTCATAATCAACTCGGGCGGAGGAGTTACTGTGTAAGCATCCTGAAAAAATAAGTAATGATAATCTCAAGTTGGGTATATGACGAATTCTTTCGTTTCTTTTAGAGCTTACTATATGCATATTATAGAAACCTTCTCTCTGGTTGGCACTCCGTTCCAATTTCCTTTGTCTTTGCTACCTAACCCTCTTCCTTTGATGAGACAGGGAGACTAAGAATCCTAGTGGACCGTGCGAGACTAGGAATGTTGATTCAAATGATTTTGACCCTAGTAAATGAATGGAAATTGGAATAAATCATGGAATATTGGACTAACTAGTATAGGATATTATTCATGAAAACAAAAGGCGATGTGTTGCTAGCTTGCTACCAAAGATTTGTCATCCTAGTCCTGTGGTGGTGATAGAAATGTCTGGAACTAGGTGAAACCCTGGTCTATCAACTTAGAGACCCATTGGACCAAGTTAGGTTCGAATTCGACAAAGACTGCTCAATGCATTGTAAATTACAACTTGTAAGTTGTAACCCAAAAAATACCATTATTGTTTTCCTTACGGATCCTTCACAATGGAGGGATGTCAAATCAATTCACCATCCATAAATATGACTCATATGAGCATTTAATTTCACATCATATACTCAAATACTCAAGTGACTTGTAAGTTGTGAGATCAGGTGACTCGGTGAACAAGAATATGCCAGATGGAAAACCAAGTTGGCAGGGTGGAATTTTCTCAGACCAAGATTTAATATTAAATGAAGTTGGCGAATCGGTAATGCAAGCAAATGCCATTAAATGCTTTAAAAGTGAACATCAAATTCCGAGTCACAGTCCTAACTCATCGAGTTGAACTTGGCACTGGCAGCACAGTGGCCCACTGTGGTCTGTGCCCATTGGGACCCGGATCCTCATCCATGATCCGATTATTTGAGGGCACTTGGGCAGACTCTAAGTCTGGACAAAATCTAAGTCCGGACTCTTCCACAATTCACTGAATCATTAATAACCTGGAAGAGCAAATTTTGTAGTTGCCCTTCTGTTGCAAATTTACCGAGGCTTACTCAATTTCATTATTGATGGGCTAGAAATTAAACCAAATTTTTTTTGCATGGTAAAATTTTTTTTGACCTTCTATGAAGGGTAAAATGGCCTTTGAAGGGCTCTGAAGGCTTCAAATTTGAATCCTGCCTGTCACCATAGTTTTATGTTAATGAATAATTTTTTTATGATTTTCAAATATTTAAATTTATTTGTTTTAAGTTTAAAATTCTTTTATATTAACTATTTTTTTTTATTTTTATTTTTTCTAATAATTGCATTTTAGGTGCTTTATAATACTAAAGTGACATTATCAAAAATAAACTATAATTAAAAAAAATTATGTTAACATGTAAAATAAAATAAAATAATTCAACCAAAAAATATTGTATTTTATTATTGAAAAGAGATCACATTTTTCATTAGCATGTCAACTTTATTTAAAATAATTGGCAAATTTACATGTGTTTAAGCAGTAAAAAACACTGTTAAATAAGCATATAGTAGCTAGAAAAACTACATTGGTATGCAATTCTATAACAAGGCATCTAGTATATGCGTTGAGCACAAAAACAAAAAACTACTCTAATGAGTAAAAAAAGAGAAAGAGGCCATCTAATAAACAAGCCAAATTGATTTGTGTCTTTCCTAATGCAAATAACTGCTTCATTTAGCAACAATCTTAAGCCTCTATTGAGCTTGTGTTCATTCCCCAAGCTAGGTCTTCAAAATCTCGCATCAGAGAGCCACTCACAACCATCTCAAACGTCTTGGGAACAAAAACATCATAACGGATGCGCAGTTGAGCATCACTTAAAGAGCCCCCACACACATCGGAAGGTGTTGTGTCGCCAACTAGGGAAAAGAGCCACTGCGGTATCTGCCATCGGGAGTAAAGGATCAATTGCCAACTTCACAGAGCCAACTGAAGGCACTGATGGAGTATGCCTCCATAAAGATGGCGCTCCATAGAACTCCCTAGTGTCACCACCATCCACACATAGAATCCACAACCCCGTCACTGAAGTAACCGAGAGCATATGTGCCATCCACGCTATGAAACTGCTACCCCGTTAATGCAGTTGTCATCGTCGTTGCCATTGTTGAACCAGAGGTAGTTCAAATCGACGGGGTGCTGCACAAGGGAACCCTGCTTCTCCTCAAGAAAGCACCACCAGAAAAACTCTTCTCAAACAGCCAAACAACAACCTCTTAGGAAAGGGGAGGGTGGCTAGGGAAGGAACCCTAGGTGTCTAGTTCAATTGGTTATGTAACTACAAACTCATTAAATTAAAAATTAAAACTAAATAAAAAGTAATTAAAAATCAATCTGATACATTTGCAAGGATATGGTATATTGTCTTTAGTTGTAAATTGGTTTGTCTTTAATCATAAATTTTTTAATTTTTTTGTTTTTAATTGTAAATTTTTTAAAGTTTAATGATTATTTTACATATTTTTTAAAATTTAATGATTTTTTTACATATTTTCCAAATATTTAAATCATTTTTTTTATATTGGTTATTTTACTCAAGGTTTTATTCTGCTCTGGCACCGCCTTGTCTGAGAGGTTGCCCATAGCTCTTCTTAGAAGACTGAAGCATGTTTGAATTCATTTCATTTGCCACTGTAAAAAGATAGAACCAATGTTTGACATCCCAAAATCTAAATATATTATAATTGGAAGTCTAAATATGTTAGAATTAGCAAGAGTGCGCTCAGTTAACAACGATTTTCTTTGAATCTTCCAATCCAGAATCTAAATATATTATAATTGGAAATCTAAATATGTTAAAATTAGCGATAGTGCGCTCGATCAGTTAACATCTCTGTTCTTGAATCTTCCCAGTTCAAAGTTATGCTATGTTATTTTCCCAGCAATGGTCATCAAAGAAAACCATACCTCTCATTGTAATAAAGTCTTTGGTTTTGAATTAAAAAGATTGAACATAAACATTCAATAATAAAGCTTAATATCATACTTTTAACTAAGAAATCAGTTTAAAATATCAAAATAATGTATAATAATTGAAGTAACAATCTATAAGTGTATAGCATTTGTTTTCTAATAATTTTTTGAACTTGGCTAGAAGGTAACTTGGATTAGAAACTTTTTTCATTTACCAAAAATAAAATAAAAATGATTTTAAAATATATTTAATTATTTAAAAAAAATCCATAAAGAAAAGTAACTATTTTGGTTTTAAAGACAATTAATTGAAAATTTGTTTTAAAAACTTTAAAAAAGTTATTTTTCCACATTTAATATACAAGAAATTAGAGGAAAAAATTAAATAGATTAAAAAAAATTAAATAAATTAGACATTAGTATTAATACTACCTAGTATAGAATTGTATATATATATTGTGTGTGTGTGTTTTTGCATTTTATATGTGTCAAATTGAATTATAAACAAGTGAAATTAGAAGTAGCCCCAAGAGTTAGCTCAATCGGTCGAGTACTCGTAGTTATGCCTCCCAGCATGTGAGGTCACGGGATCCATTCTCATCGACTCTCTTGGGGTTAGGCACGCAGAGGCCGTGGGTGTGAGGCCCCTTCGGGTGGGTCCGCCAGAAATTATTCCGTGGATGTAGCCCGTCGGTCAAGCCGACGCGTGAACCACATTGAAAAAAAAAAAAAAACAAGTGAAATTAGAAGCAAAGCTGCTTATGCCTCTCTTTTCGAAATAGTTTAATATAATATTTTGGAAATGTTATAATTTAATAGTTGTATATAGTCTAAAGTTGAAGTTAAATTTTTTTTTTAACTCAAACGACTAAATTTTTTTATCTTTTATTTTTTCTGAAATATTACAAGATTGGTCGGGCTAATGTCTCATCAACCGATTACACATAGAGCAGAAATGATGCTTCAAAAAGATCAAAATTTATACAGATCTCTTGGAAATGAAATTACTACTAATCAAGTCACATCAAGATGAACCTCGGTTAAGGTAACAGGTGAAATGAGCTGAATTCTTCATTGATGTTGAGGCTTCCTTGGGCCATCAGACAGGCTTTATTTGCCAGATTATCTGCATGTTTATTCAACTCTCGCAGAATATGATATGAAACTACCATGTCAAAGTCTTTCAATATATTTTGAATTCTCTAAAGGGATTTATTCAATGAAGTATTGCTAAAATGATCTTCAGAATTCAACAGTTTGATCAATAACTCTGAGTCTCTGAATATCTGAATTGACTTATATCCAATATCTTTTGCTATCTAGCACGCCTTCAGAAGATTGTAACTTTTTGTTTGGTTATTCGAGCATATCCCTAGACCCCAGCTGAAACAGGTTTCAATAGATCTGTCCGAAGATAGGATCACTCCAATTGCACCAGCAATCTCAGGGTTTCCCTTGGATGCACCGTCAAAGAATATAGCGGGAATTGCATTCCTCTTCCACCGTAAGGAAAAAAATGAAGCATTGTCTCTCAAACGCCAGAATGGGACTGGGGCAGGTTTTTTAATTGATGCCCTCCTTCCACCATTCAAACAGGGACCCAACCAATCAATTACTTCAGGAGGTAAAGAGGCATTGCTCAGATTTCCAGCAGCTTCCACGATGAAAGCTTTCACTCTAACCGCAACGTTAGTTGCCTTCCATGGTTTATTATTGAATATCCAAATGTTTCTAGCAATCCACACCGTCCACCAAATGAACTTTGGCACAGATTACCAGATTTTATTCCAATCAGTGTTTTGATTTAATTTGAGAGGATTCTAGTCTTTCCAATTGCTAAAGAGGGAAGCAACTGCAATTTGTGAAGGGACAAAAACGATCAATCCTTGAAGGACCCTCCCCCACACGATTTGAGTAAACCTGCAGTCAATGAAGACGTGGTCTGAAGATTCGAAGGTTGAATTACAAAGGGTGCATCTGAATGGTCCATTGAACCCATGCTTTACTAAATTCTCTCCAGTCAGAGCTCGATTATGCATGAGAAGCCAAGTAAAAAAATTTACCTTGGCCAGACTGAAAGAATCCCAAACATCTTTCCACGGAGTAGGAGACAACAGAGAGGGATGACGAGATTGAATAGCAGTAAAGCCATGAGCTGCAGAATAAAAACCTGAACGTCCCCAACCCCATTTGTCCTTAGAGGAGCAATGAATAGGAGTTAAGCCTGAGAGCGTGGAGTACAACAATTTTTTTCTGGCAGAAGGGATTCTGGAAACTCTAGCAGCGACCAACCTATCCAATTCCCATCGATGTCCCAAGAACATATATCTGCAAGCCAAATAAGTCCTTTATTGACAAAAAATAACATGATAGGATTTAACGAAAATAATGAAGAGAGGGGGGGATTCCCAAGAATGTTATCCTCCCACAATAATATCCTCACTCCATTGCCAGGGATTCTGTATAACTGAAGTTGAATACAGTTTATTCATTTTCTACATAAATTCCATATTGTTGTACCTTAAGGGGTATTTTTTGCTTTTAATTTTCTCAAAGAACCTCCCTTTAGATATTTCATCCAAAAAATCTTGCTTACCAGATGTTTTTTATTAGCAAACAGTTGCCAGATAATTTTCCCTCCCATAGCTAGATTTGTTAAGCCAAGGTCCCGAATCTGCAATCCACCTTCTGTTAATGGTCTTTTGAGAATGCCCCAACTTACCAGATGCAGCTTACTCTGATTTCCTTTACCGCCATTCCAAAGAAAATCTCGCAGAAGTTTGGAAATATGAGACGTGATAGACTTGGGAGCAAGCAGCAGAGAGGATTGAAAGATGGGAAGGACTGATAGGACAACCTTTACCAAGATCAACTTTCCAGCCTTGGTTAATGACTGACCTTCCCAAGAAGCAATTTTGGCTTTTATCTTAGCTATATCTTCAAACCAAAGTGAAGGAGGACTTGGTCCCAGTGTTAGAGGTAATCCCAGCTATTTAATATTATCCCACTTATCAAATCCAGGGAAACCCAAGGAATGAGCTATTCATAGAATTGTCGGATGATCTACATTCCAACCATAGACAACAATTTTCTTTTTGTTGATCAGAGCTCCTGAAATTAAGCAGAACTTTTGAAGAATTTCATTAAAGGCCCGAGTAATATTTAATGAGGCCCCTCCTAAAAAAAGAGAGCCATCCGCGAAGAGGGTATGGTTTATAAGATCCACTCCCCTTGTTATCTTTATGCCTAGAATATAACCTGCTTCCTTTTCAGTTGTAAGATTTGTGCTAAGAGTTTATGCCATCAAGATGTATAGGAAAGGTGGCAGAGGGCATCCTTGGTAGAGTCCTCTTGAAGCTTGGAAAAAAATTGAAGGTCCACCATTGACAAGAGGTGCTATCCAGGGCCTATCTATGCAAGCTTTTATCAAGTTAACAAACTCGACACTAAAACCAAAAGAGAGGACTTTATATAGAAAGGAAAGCTTAACACGATCAAATGCATTTTTCATATCCAGCTTGATTAACATTCATTTCTCCTTCATTTGAAAACTGGAGTGGAGGGCTTCTTGGACTTGAATTACATTGTCGATTAGATGCCTACCTTTTACAAAACCCCCCTAGCGAGGAGAGATCAAATTCCCTAACAAAGGCTTGAGTCGATTGGCTAATAGTTTAGCAAGGAGCTTATAGGAGGCATTACATAGCGAGATAGGTTGAAACCTGTCAAAAGTTGTAGGACTAACTTCCTTTGGGATTAAGGCAAGAAAAGTGGAATTAGTACACCCTCCCACTTTAGTTTTTTTTTTAAAGGAAGTCACCATGCAAAGCATGTCAGTTTTTATGATTTTCCAGCAAACTCTATAAAAATGGAAGGAAAAGTAATCCAACCCAGGAGCTTTATCCAGCTCCATTGCCCAGATGACATCCAATATTTCTTTTTCAGAGAATGGCTTCATTAGAGCAGTGTTACCCTTTGAACTGAAAATAGAAGGGACATTAATAAAAAAATCAGCAGTCACTTCACCATCGAAGATTCCATCCTCATGAAACAAGTGTTGAAAATGTCTTCTTGCAACCTGCTTTAATTGTTCGTGTCCTTTAATGATTTCTCCCTCTGTGGAGATTTCTGAAATATGATTACGTGAGAGTCTATCTCTACATTGATGGTGGAAAAAGGTTGTGTTTTTATCTCTCGCCAGCAACCAAAGACTACGAGACTTCAACCGAAGGTATTCCTCTTCTTGACGAAAAGAGTACAAGGTTTTAATTTGAGCGGACTATTCAAAAGTCAGGTGAGATTTAGTGATTTCAATTTCCTCCATTCCTAATTGGATCTCTACTAATTCCTAGACATTATTTTGCCTACTTCTCATCGGAGTAATGAGAGGTTTTTTTGCCCAATTCTTCAATGCATACTTAGTGTTCTTAAGTTTCTGCTCCCATACAAAGCTGGGTGATCCTTCTACATATAGAGACCATGATTGTGTCACTATTTCCTAGAAGTCATCTCTCTCAATACAAAGAGGACTAAAATGGAACGGAATTGGACCAAGATCTTCCTCTTCTTCGAACATCAAAGAAATAGGATGATGATCTAGAGTTAATTTGGGAAGAAATTTGGTTGATATATTGTCAAGAAACCTGTCAAGACGAGCAGAGATATTGGCAACCCCTACTTTGTTATTGGACCATGTGAAACGACCTTTTTTAGGTTTCAAATCAAGAAGATCACTAGCTTGAATCAAAGACTCCACTGAATCTTGTAAAGGATCCTTACCACGAACTCCACCTTTTTTCTCTTTAGGTTCTATAATTATATCGAGATCCCCTGCCACTATAATATGTGAGGGAGAATAGATTTCTAGGAAATCTGACAATGTATTCTAGCATTCTCTTTTTCCTTAAAATTTACATGGACATAAAGATTGAAAAGAGCCATGGAAATCTTACTTGAAATATGTTCAAGTTCTGTATAAATCCAGTGTTGGGTAACAAATGAGCTTTTCAAAAGAAATTTATCCTCACACCATAAGGTTGCAAGACCTCCAGAAGTACCTCGCGTGCCGACCGCCTTTCCAACATTCATTTTCCACTTTGTTCTGCTTAAGGAAAGAAGAGCTTCATATTCAATTTTTGTCTATTGGAGCAAAAGAATATCAGTAGAATCCATTCTCATTAAGTCTTTAACTGCTTCTGCTTTGTTTGGATTCCCCAAACCCCTGCAATTCCAAGAGACGATCAACATTATTTTCCCGAGAAAGAAGGAGTTATTACTCCCTTTGGGGGTCTAGTCTGCTTACTTCTTGCAAGAGACATTTCAATTGTGGCTTGACTTCCCTGCATCTTTAATCTCTCAGCCACTTCTTCTCTAGCCTCCTTTCGAGACTTCCTGCCTGCTTTCTTGGAAATTTTCTCTATAGAATCTTCATTAGAAGAGCCATAACTATCAACCGGTTTCTTCTTTATTATTTATGCATAAGATGGAGAGGGATTGGCTCCATTTGTAGAAGAACGGCTTTCCTGTAGGATTGCACCTACACTAGGTAGTTCTGAATTTCCTATTCCAGGTTGTTCCAATGGTCCAATGTTTACTTCAACTTCATCGTCTTGCTCAATTAAGCACTGCACTTCACCCTCTTCAAGAACAGGAATATCTTTCGAAGAGCTTAAAACAACAAAATGATTAGATGAAGCAATGGGTTTTTCTGCAACCTGACTTTTAGGGAGACTCTTCCCACCAGCAGTGGCTCCATTCCTAGTCTTTCATTATTTACCTTTCTCTATATTGTCATGGCTGGGAATGCCTGATATTTGAACATGAGTCCACTGGTCATCCTTCTCTTTTTCAAGATCTTCTTTTGATTTTTTTTGCAATTTCGGGGAAAATGACCATAGCCATGGCAGTAACGACACTTCAAATGAAGTCGTTTGTAATCTAGGTCCTAGATATGAGACCATTTAGCTACTGTTAAATTGATTGCCTCATGCTGTCTTATCTCCAAATAAACTTCAACGCATATCCTTTCACACAAATATTGATCTTTCCTTTCTGCCCTATTGATATATTTTCCAAGCTTGTTCCCAATGGTTTCTAGAGATTCTGAGTTCCAACAATGTAAAGGTCAGTGAGGAAGCCCTACCAAACAAAAACAGCAGATGAGACATGTTAGATTTTGAACATTAAGCTAGCATTATATTAGGATCTTTTAGCTGAGAGAATAACAAGCACGACAATAAAACACAAGAGACAATGAACACATTGTTTTTCCTCAGGGAAACCATAAATAGAGAAAACCCCGCAACTTCCTCAAAGATAGAATTAGCACCAAAAGTAAAACCCCAAAACAGTAAGATGATCTCCCGACAGCAGTAACCTCTTCTTCCTAGCCCGAGTGTCTTCTTCTTCCTCAGCTATGTGCTACTACTGAGTGTGAGTGAGTGTGTTATAAATAGAGAGGCTAGCTCTCTATTTATACTAATTCCCGACTTGAAAAAACCCTACTAGGGCCAACTTCTCTAGGAGAGTCTAATAATCCTAGTGCCCCGGAACTGCAGGGACTTTAACCCTTGACCAATAGGAGGGTTACCCACAATGACTTGACATGACTTGTTTGCATTATAGAAACTCCCAATCGGAACATTGGGGCATGACATGACTCAATTACATTATAGACACATCCCAGAATAAACATCGGGGTACAATACATAAGATACATAAGTGAATACATTCTGAAGTTACATTTACTTCAACACTCCCTCTTAACTAGGAAGGTATTCTGTCGACACAATTTATCAGCACAATTCTTATTCTCTGTATCATCTGGATCATCCTCGAGTCCTTGTCATCTTCAAGTCATCTTCAACTTCAAGTCATCTTCATCTTCAAGTTATCTTCATCTTCAAGTCATCTTCATCTTCGGATCTGGATCAGCACTGGAGCATCATCACTGGATCTGGATCATCACCGGTGCTATCTCATGATTCTTCTCATCACAGGAAGTTCTACAGAGCCAGTCCTTTTTCATGCTGGGTATAGGCCTAGCCTCCATGTAGGTCTTTCTCAGCGCTTATATCTGACCCTAAGTCAAAATGGCCCGTCCATCACTTACATCTGACCTTGACTCGTAAGAAAGGCACACCCAGCACTCACATCTGACCATGAGAGGATCTTAATCCCCTCACCATGTCAGAATGGTCCAGCCCTTACATCTGACCTACTCATCAAAATGTCCCTACACTCACATCTGATCATGTGAGAACACATCTCACAGTCATATCAGAATGGCCCCCAATCCCAGACTAAGCTTTCCTGGTAACTGACCAGGTGCTTCCATTCTCCCAGAGAACGGCATCAGCCGTTATATTTGATCAAGTGGGAACCAATCCCTCAATCACATCAAAATGGCCATGCGCTCACATCTGATCATGTAAGACTACATCTTACAGTCGTATTAGAAAGGCCCTCAGTCCTAGACCGAGTATTCTTGGTAACTGACCAAGCACCTCCATTCCAAGAATGGCAACAACCCTTATATCTGATCATGTAGGAACCAATCCTACAGTCACATCAGAATGGCTCGGCACTCATATCTGACATGGAAGGAACCAAGCCTCTCACCATGACAGAATGGCTCATCCCTCACATCTGACCATGGAAGGAACCAATCCTCTCACCATGTTAGAATGGCTCACGGACTCATCACTTCCCCTTGGAAGGAACCTCGATCTGGAGAACACCAAGCTTCTCCCTGAAGTACTCAAACTTCACTCTGGCTAATGGCTTCGTCAACACATCAGCTATCTGTTCATCCGTCGCAACATACTGGAGCTTCATTGCTCCCCTCTACACCATATCCCTAATATAG
>LPNX010965059.1:0-43665 GCA_001517045.1 Pseudotsuga menziesii | reverse complement strand
ATGCTTTGACTTGTCATGGAACACCGGGTTCTCCGACAACTTCACACAACTCTAGTTGTCGCAATATATACAAGTAGCATCCAACTGGAGATCAAATAAATTAGACAGTAGCTTCCTTAGCCATATTGCCTCACAACTAGTTGAACAAGCTGCGACATACTCTGCTTCAGCTGTACTTAGTGCCACACAGTATTGCTTCTTGCTAAACCAAGAGATCACACCTGATCCCATACTGAAGCAACACCTTGAAGTGCTCTTACTATTGATGGCATTGCCTGCCCAATCTGAATCAACCTAACCCTCCAAGTTAATCTTCTGACTTGCCTCATACTTGAGCCCATAATCAACTGTACCCCTCAGGTACCTCAGAATATGCTTTGCAGCAATCAAGTGAACATGTCTCGGATCTGTCAGGAACTGGCTCAAGGTGTTCACAGCAAAGCAAATATCTGGTCTCGTGTTCGTCAGGTACATCAAGGACCCAATCATCCGACGATACATCGTAGCATCAACCACTTCTGATGAAGCATCACTCAATAGCTTCAGGTTCAATGCCATAGGTGTGGTCATGGCCTTGCAGTCCATCATCCTGAATCTCTTTAGGATCTCTACTTTATATTTCCCTTGTCCTAGGGAAATTCCATCTGCATTCTGCCACACCTCCATGCCTAGAAAATAATGCATCATACCCAAGTCCTTCATTTCAAACTCAAGAGCAAGCTTCCTCTTCGTATCGGTAATCAACCCATTCGTACCTGTTACAAACAGATCATCTGCATACAGTAGGAGCATCACTGGATTGCCATCTTCAACCTTGTAGTAAAGGTTGGAATCTGCTTTACTCTTGGTAAAGCCCAAACTAGATAGAAAGTTATCAGTTATGCCGTACCATGTCCTGGGTCCCTGTTTTAAACCGTACAGGGCTTTCTTCAATCTACATACATGAGACTCCCTGTCATGTGTCTCGAAACCGAGTGGCTGCTCCACATACACTTCCTCTTCCACTACACCATTCAAGAAAGCAGTCTTGACATCCATCTGGTGTATCTTCCACTTCATCCTTGCAGCCAGATCAAGTACTAATCTAATGGAAGTGTATCTGGCTATAGGTGCAAAAGTTTATTCATAATCTATTCCTTCTTTCTGGGAGAAACCATGAGCAACAAATCTTGCTTTATATTTTTCTATGCTATCATTTGCAGCATGCTTGATCTTGTAGATCCATTTGGAAGTTACAATAGACTTCCCTTCTGGTCTTGGGACAACATCCCAAACATCATTCTTCATGATCGATTGATACTCTTCGACCATAGCATCCTTCCATTCTTTCCATTCTATCGCTTCTTCACAATTGGAAGGTTCTGGTCCTCTTTCTTTCTCTGTGATCTGGTCCTCTTTCTTTCTCTGTGATTCTCTTCTGGAGCCCCATATCTTTCCACACCTTGGATAGCTTCTCGTACCCAAGCAGGTTTCCTCTTATGAGGATTCTTTTGCTGAGGTGGATCTACATGTTCTTGAGGTTCTTCAAATTCTTGATCTTCTTCTTGAGTTTCTTCATTCATGGTTGTATTATGAATTCTGGGTGCTTCAGCAAGTCTCTTTCTCGATTTTTTGTAAGCTGAGTCTTCATTAAATGTCACATCCCTGCTGATGTCGATCTTCTTGAATCCTGGGAAGTATATTCTGTAAGCCTTCTAGCTTTCAGAGTACCCCACAAATATACCCTTCTTTCCTGAAGGATCTAATTTTGTCCTCTTCTCTTTTGGAATGTGTATGTACACTGGACAACTGAATATTCTGAGATGGCTGACTTCTGGTTTCTTGCCAGAAAAGACTTCTTCAGGTGTCTTATTCTCGAGTACTCTATGTGGAGTATGGTTCTGTACATACATCGTTGTTCTGGCAGCCTCTGCCCATAAATGCATGGGAAGATCTTGATCATGAAGCATAGCTCTTGCAGCTTCCATGATAGTTATGTTCTTCCTTTCTGCAATCCCATTTTGTTGTGGATTATATGGAGTGGACAACTCCCTCTTAATCCATGAGTCTTTGCATAACTCTTTGAATTCATTTGATTTGAATTCTCCACCATTATCTGATCGAAAGGTCTTGATCTTCTTTTCTGTGTGGTTCTCGATCAAGCCTTTGAATTCCTTGAACTTGCTGAAAACTTCATCTTTGTTCTTCATGAAGTAAATCCATGTCTTCCTAGAAAATTCATCAATGAAAGAAACATAGTATACATACCTACTTAGTGAGCTTGATGACATTTGTCAGCATACATTGAAGTGGATGATTTCCAAGATTCCTTTTGCCTTGCTCTCGCTACTTGGAAATGCCTTCTTTTTATTCTTTCCTTTCGCACATCCTTTGCAGACTCCATCATGTTTTGCTTGAATTTCTGGAAGACCTTCAACAACTTTTCTTGCAAGTGGTGGTGCTCTGTAATGCACATGTGCAAACCTTCTATGCCAAAGTTCATTTGGCTCTACTGTGTCATGGTCCAAGGCTTGGTCTGGATGGCCCTTCAATTTGTATAGACCTCCCTCTTGTTCCCCAATCACTACTGCATCATTAATAGTCTTTCCCGTTGGCCGCATGATAACTTAGCCATCTATAAATTCAACCCTCATGCCTTTTGCATCTAATGCAAATATGGAGAGAAGGTTCTTCTTTAGTCCTGGTACAAACAATACTTCCTTCATTGTCATAGACTTTCCAGAGTCTGGTTTATAGGAGGATTCCCCACTACCTTTTATTGGATACTGGTGGTCATCTACGAGCTTCACCTTGTGAGGTGATTCATGTTCTGATAGTCTCACAAAAGACTCTTTGAATCCTGTCATATGTTTGGAAGCCCCACTGTCTATAACCCAATCATTGCTTCCATGTGTTATGTTTCCCGTGAGAGCGGAAATCAAAACATATTCTTCATCACTTGAGGAATCATCACTTTCTTGCTTGTTTCTCTTTGAGGAAGGTTCATCATCTTCTGTAGCATGAGCATAATGTTTTCTCTTGTTGCTTTTCTTCTTGTGGGAGTTTCTTTGTTTCCAGGACAATCTCTAGTAAAGTGCATTGTTTCATCACAAGTATAACATCTGAGTTGAGATTTCTTGTAGGAAGAGTGCTTAACTTTGGAATGATGATGATGATGGTCCCTTCTAGCTTTCTTGGATTGAATTGTGAGAGCTTGATCTTCACTTCCCATCTTTTCTTCTCGAGCTGTTATCCAAGCTTCTTCTTGTGAGCATTCTTCCCAGAGTCTGTTGAACTTGAATAACTTCTTTCTGGCATAGATTCCTTAAATAGAGGAGCCCCATGATCCAGGGAGGCCATTCAAGGTGGTCATTACAATCTCTGCATTTTCCACTTCTTCATCTGCTGCTTCCAGTTGTTCCTTGATTTGAGAAACCCTTGTAAAGTAAGACTGGACGGTCTCTGCATTCTGGATCTTTACATTCTTCAGTTTGTTTCTTAGAGTCATTTTCCTCTTTATGTTCTTTCCTTCAAACAATTTGGTTAGGGCATCAAACATAGCTTTAGGTGTCTTTACGGAGGACACCTGTGGTATGAGGTGATCCTTGATTGAATCAACAATAATCCTCTTTTCCATAACCAACTTCTTCTTGTGTAAGGCCTTAGCCTCATCTCCATATGGAACTGGAACCTCCTCATTGATGTAGGAGTCCAACTCATTTTCTTCCAGGACCAGGGAGATCATATACTTCCAGGCTTGGAAGTTATCAGCTCCCTCAAGCTTTTCATCCAGCTTGGTATGATGAGACATCTTAACTGACAACCTCAAATGGAAATACAAAAGATTTAGATCTTACCAGGTCAAGATGTCGGATCTGGATTTGGAGCTAAAATTATGCAATGCTGGTTCAGGAGCAGATTAGGGTTTGGCTTTTTCGGAGTTCTGTCCAACCAAATACTTTGATCTTGATCTCTAAACTTCGATTTTGAGGAGGAGACCAATCCAGGACTGGGCTCACTGAAAAATTCCACTTTTGTGGAAAGCCTTAATTTCCGGCAGTAGTGTCGGGTCCAAAACTGAAAAACCTCATAATTGGATTCTGCTTCGACAGAAAAATGCGCCATAGGGAGGAGAGTTATTCCAACCTTCTTTTGCTGAAAATCTATGGAGAGAGATCCACAAAGTAGGAAGCCCTAGTTCCTGCAGCTGCACAGTGTCTTCCTCTCAGGTTAGCTCTAATACCATGTTAAATTTTTAACATTAAGCTAGCATTATATTAGGATCTTTTAGCTGAGATAATAACAAGCACAACAATCAAACACAAGAGACAATGAACACGATGTTTTTCCTTGGGGGAGAAAACCCCGCAACTTCCTCAGAGATAGAATTCCTTGGGGGAGAAAACCCCGCAACTTCCTCAGAGATAGAATCAACACCAAAAGTAAAACCCCAAAACAGTAAGATGATCTCCTGACAGTAGTAACCTCTTTCTTCCTAGCCCCAATGTCTTCTTCTTCCTCAGCTATGCGCTACAACTGAGTGTGTTATAAATAGAGAGGCTAGCTCTCTATTTATACTAATTCTCAACTTGACAAAACCCTACTAGGGCCGACTTCTTTAGGAGAGTCTAATAACCCTAGTGCCCAGGAACTACAGGGACTTTAACCCTTGACCAATAGGAGGGTTACCCACAATGACTTGACATGACTTGTTTACATTATAGAAACTCCCGATCGGAACATCGAGGCATGACATGACTCAATTACATTACAGACACATCCCGGAATAAACATCGGGGTACAATACATAAGATACATAAGTGAATACATTCTGAAGTTACAATTACATCAACAAGACATCTTGGGTAGGATCAAAATCCGGAGTCCACTTATTCAAGTAGAGCCCCTGAGGACCCATGAAGTATGGACTGTTTCGAAAAATAAGGTCTCGATCCTCAGCTAAATAAAAAACAAAGACATAATATCCTCCGCCAACTAGGTGGTTTCGAATTCCTTCAGTTACCAAGGGCCTCCAATTTCTCTGAACCCATCCTTCAATAGCCTTAGGAGAAGGCCAGAGTCCTGAAAATTTCCCTATGAGCCCTCTCTCCACTAGATTTAATGTCGTATGACAAGGCCATTCAGCAGGCAGTTCAATAAACAAAATGTCTGCTTTCTTCACAAATCTCTGCAAATTTGGACCAAATTTCATCTTGCCACAGGAGGCAATCAAACATTTAAAAGCATCCAATTCGGGTGGTAGAGGAGGGGAAGGACCCCCTCCGACGTCCATCAGAGAGTTTCTGAGCTCCAAACTGCTTCGCTTGAGACACTATTTGATAAAGAAAAGACTGCAGATCCAAGATCTAATATCTTCCTTCTAAACCGTTGAAAGGGCTGTTGAAGCCTTCAACACCCAAACAGGTCGCAATTCACAGATTGACTCATAAAACCACTCGTCCTCCAGGTCAGCAGCTTGTGAAAATAAAAAAAACAAAACCAAATCCTCCAGAGAAAGAACCAGAGCCAAAGGCTCTGCTCACCTCCACATATTCTAAATCTTCTTGAAGCAAAATCAATTAGAAAATTCTACTACAATCCAATGCGTTGAATGTAGATCCTGCAGCAACGTAGAAAGGTTTTGATTGAAGTTAAAATTTTATAAGAAAACAATTGGATAATAAACAAGTGCTTCGTAGTAGCTAGTCCCTGCTACTTAGTTTAGAGATAGCTAAATTGTACTTCAAGAGAATGAAAACATTATAATATGACTAGCCTAATTACATAGTAGTCTAGGTTCAATTAAAGAATAGTCTTCAATTACATTTCTACAAAGCAAAAGAGCAATCTAATATAAATAGTCACTTCGCATTTCAAAATATTAAATACCATGTAATGTATAGATTATTAAAATAAATGTAGTAATTTAGGAATGGTCAAATTACATTTCACTGATAACTAAGAACATTGTAAAAAGTCATAAATTGTATGATCTTCCAATTTTAGTTAGGGTTGAATTTGTGTATATCTGTAGTATACTTAATTAATAAATATTTATTTTTTATTTTTTAAATATAAAAAGAATTTTCACCAATATTAAAATTTTTTATCAAAAATTAATAACATTACAAAAAAATTATAGATATTGTATTCAAATTTTTATCATGATTGAATTCGTATATATGAACAACAAAAGCAATTAAGAAATAATTAAATTGTTTTTTTCCCCCTAATATACCTTCATGCATTTCTCTGAATTTGGAGAACACTTGTAAAATGAGAAGACAAAATGAATAGTAGATTGCAATTATCCATGAATGCAATACAATTACCCAAATGTATAGATATGTCTGAAATGGAAAGATAAGGGAATATCCATAAATAATCCTACTTAGTAGGGTGGGTATAACAATCTTGATATGTGATTTACAATGTGAAAAATATAGTACATGTTAAAATAAAAAGTTTATAGTGATTCCCTTTCGATCTGTGATTTTCACTCCAAGAATATTTTTAAACTTTATGCAGGTCTCATGAAGCTTCCTGGGCTCTGCTTCGATCTTCCACGTCCAGATTCTACTTTGAATTCGCAGGAATCGGTGTTGGGTGATCACGACTAGGGAGAGGTTGTGTTTTTTTTTTTGCGTTGCAGACAACTAAACCGGGTGTTGTTGCAAAGCTCTGGTTGCATCGTTGGGTTGTGTGATCTTAGAGCATTGCTCCCTCCTAGGCTCTCTTGAATCAACAGGAACAAGGTGCTTGATGTTTGTGATCCCTAGCTTGGGAGAACTTTCTTTGGTTTTTGCAGGTTGCTTTGGATTCGGGAGTGGTCTCAGAGTTTGCACTACAACTCTCTTCGAGAACATGGATCTTGGTGTGTCCCTGATTCGTCATCATGGTCTCAAGAGGGGGCTCTGAGCCCCCGTCTTTCGTTTCCCTGAGCTCTCTGCTTTCAAGAAACTGATAAATGATTATTTTAAGCACCTGTCTCAGCTTCACAGTATAAATTTGTTAAGAAATTGGAGGTCATTCGACTGTTGCTCTCCCAATGGAAGAACCATGTCGTGCTGCCTTGAATCTTGTTGAACGGGGTCTTAAAGGTCAGTTTACTGGCTTATGGCCATCTCCAAGAGCCATTGAATCATGGGTGCATAGGAATTGGCATTTGTTGGTTTCAGAAGGAATCAAAAGTCATTTCGTAGGGAAGGGCTACTTCATCTTCATCTTCAAAAGCATTGAAGATAGGAACCTCATCTTTAGGAACGAGCCTTACTTCATGGGCCCTAAGGGTCTATATATGAACAAATGGACGCCGGATTTCGATCCAGCCCAAGACAATCCTTCCGCTATCCTAGTGTGGGTACGTTTACCTCACCTACCCTTGCACTGTTGGAGCCTCATATCTTTAGAAGCAATTGGGAACACTCTTGGAAAATACATTGACCGAGCAGATAGGAAAGATCAGTTTTATTGTGCAAGATTTTTGTGTATAGGTTGATCAGGAAATAGGGCTTCCAGAAGCCATTAAATTAACAGTAGCAGATTGGTCTCATGTGCAAGAATTAGACTATGAACAAATGTCGTTTAACTACAGGCACTGCCATGAATATGGCCACTTTGTGAGGCATTGTAAAAAGAAGGCTGAGGATGATTCAAAGAAGGAAAAAGGAAATCAATGGACAAAGGTTCAAAAACACAATTTGAAGAAGAAAACCAACAAACCTAGAGTTTAAGGGACATCATTAGGACCCAGTACACACATTTCAGATCAGCCTCAGGTAGAAGGGATTGTAGCCTCTTCTCAGGCAGAAGTATCTTTGAATCCTTTTGAAATTCTTTACACTTTAGAAGATCCTTTTGTCCCTGTTAACAATAGGGATCAATAGCCACTCTCTACAATCATTGAGGAATTTAATGAAGGAATTCTTCCAGCACTTATGTGTTCCCAAGATAGAGGTTCTTCTCCCTCCTATGCTGATATGACGAAAAACAAACCTTCGGAATCGCCCGACTCATCTGAAGATGAGACATTCGAAAGACCTTCAAAAAAGGCAAGGAGGAAATCCCTCAGGGAAGCAAGAGAGGAAGAAGCAGAGAGGAAAAAATGCAGGGAATTCAAACCACTCTAGAAATGTCAATTAGACGGAATACCAGTGCAAGGCCACCCAAGGGAGGTCTTTCATCGTCCATTCCAAATAGATAATGTAGATAGTTTCTTGGAATTGTAGAGATTTGGGGAGTTCTTTGAAACCTGAAGCTGTTAAAGACCTTTTGAAAATGGAAACTCTAGATATCCTCGTGCTTCAAAAAACAAAAATTAAAGGGGAAAATCTTCTTGATTTAAGCCATATTAAATGGAAACTAAATTCAAGAAAGGTTGTAAGTGCAAGGGGCTCCTTAGGAGGGCTTGCCACGGTTTGGCCAGAGGAAATGTTTCAGCTGGTAAGTACTTTTGAAACGCAGCATTGTATTTATACTGAGCTTTGCTCTAATTTAAATAAGTCTTTTATTGCCTTGTTTAACCTTCACGTTCCTGCCATCCCCTTGAGAAAAAAGAGTGTTGGCACTCGCTATATGGTTTTTTGGAATCCACCTCTCCTTCAAACATCATTAGAACTGGAGATCTAAACCTTGTATTTGATTCAAAGGAAAAATGAGGAGGCAATAACACTCAAGATCAACTGCTTCCTTATGTTGAGGATTTGATCAAGTTGTGGGATTTCATTGACTTTAAAACCAAGAAGGGATTATATACATGGTCTAATAATAGAACAAGTGTTGCTCACATTTCATCCCGTCTTGACAGGTTTTTAGTTCAGAGCTCCTTTCTACAGGGAAAGAAAATATTTTCTTCAAAATTTTTCCCTAAACTCAACTTGGATCACAAACCCATCCACTTGCAGCTGGATGAGGAAGAAAACTTGGGCCCGATTCCATTTCATTTCAACCCTCAGTGGATTGAGCAGGACGGTTTTTTGGCAGTCATGGCTAAGGCTTGGTCCACTTTAGTCTTTGGGTTTCCTAGTTATGTTTGGGAGCAGAAATTAAAAGCTACTAAATTAGCCTTGAAAGAGTGGGTTAAATATCCGTCCAATTCTCCCACTGTTTTGAGAAAAGTGGTTGTGCAACAGTTAGCAGATCTACAGATGGAGTTGGAGAACAGTGACATAATTGCTCAAGATTTGGAAAAGGAACAAGCAACTCAATTTGTTTCATTTCGAGCCTTTAGACATGAAGAAGAATATTGGAGGCTTAAGTCTCGAAGTATATGGTTAAATTATGGAGAGCGTAACACAACTTTCTTTCATCGCCAGTGCAGAGCCCATCTCTCCCGATATCATATTTCAGAAATCACCTCAGCAAATGGTACTGTTTCTAAAGGTTTTGGTCCAGTCAAAGAAGCTGCTGATATCTACTTCCGACATCTTTTTATAGAGGATGGGATTGGAAACAAGGAGTTCACTTTTGATTTTCTTTCTCATATTCCTTCTCTGGTTAGTGAGGAGAATAATGTAAATTCAACGAAGCCCTTTTATGAGGAGGAAATTAGCAATGTGGTGTGGGCTATGGAATCCGATAAAGCTCCAGGCCTAGACTACTTTTCATTCCATTTCTACCAAGTTCGTTAGACCATTATAAAGAATGATTTATTTAGAATGGTTAAATCCTTTTAGCAAAAGGCCAAAGTGGGAGGAAGTACCAATTCCACCTTCGTCGCTATAACCCCTAAAGAAGTGAATCTGACTTCCTTTAATAGATTCAGACCTATTTCACTATGAAATGCTTCCTACAAAATTCTTTCGAAACTCCTTGCCAGAAAAACAAAACCTCTGTTAGATAAGATTATCTCTCCCATCCAAGGTGGCTTCATCAAAGGGAGACATGTTTTGGACAACGTGATACATGTCTAGGAAGCCATGCACTTTAGCTTTCAAAGGAAGGAGCAAGGAATGCTAATTAAACTGGACATGTCCAATGCATTTGATCGGGTGAAACTCTCCTATCTCTATAAAGTCTTACTCTCTTTTGGGTTCAGCTTTGCTTTTGTTAACTAGATCAAATCTTGTACTGATAAACCATGGATAGCCCCGCTAGTAAATGAGAGACCTGCCTCATATTTTCAAGCAACAAGGGGGATAAGGAAAGGATGTCTGCTATCTCCTTTTTTGTACATTATGCTAGTCGATTCATTGAGCAAGAAACTGACCATTAAAAGAAATGTTGGGACAATCCCAGGAATTTGATTGATGAAAGGAATAGAACCAATTAACCATGCATTGTTTGTTGATGATTCTCTTCTTCTGGGAGGAGATTCCTTGATAATTGCAAAGGTATTCCAGGAGATTCTTCAAAAAAATTGTACCATCTTAGGAGCCCTAGTCAACAAAAGAAAAAGTGTTGTTTACAGATGGAATATTGATGAACAAACCATTCTTCGCATTGCTCAATTTTTGGGCTTTTCTGGGTTTGCTTCCTAGGATAAAATCATTTATCTTGGTTTACCCTTAACAATAGGATTTAATAGATCTTCTCTTTGGATTGATGTTATCAACAAGATTAAAGCCAAGTTAATTGTATGGGGAGGGCATTTGCTTAATCATGCTGGTAAGTTAATCCTCATTAAATCTGTCATGTCTTCATTTTCTATATATTAGGCTTCTTTCCTCCTTGCTCCAAAGGCAATCATAGCGCAGGTTTCGAAGCTGTTCAAAGATTTCCTGTGGCAAGGTGGCAAAGGAAATCAAAGGAAATTACATATAGTTTGATGGGATATTGTGAAAATACCACTGTTGGAAGGTGGTCTCAATATTCATGATCCAGGTTTGGTCAATCTTTCTCTTGGTGGCAAGATTCTTTGGAACCACTATTCTAATAGCTCCCACCCTGTAAGTCAACTCCTTCGAAACAAATATCTTAACGATGCTTCACTAAGACATCTTCAGATTGCCACCATTCCAAAAGGTACTCTGTTATGGAACCTCTACAGACATTGTTTTGATTTCTTCCAAAGACAATTAAGTCGCGTCCCTGGGAATGGCAAACAAATTATGATATGGTCTGATAAAATTTTGGGTAATCCACCTCTTGAAAACATCCCTATTTATCTCCTATTAGAGAGTGGCTCATGCAACATGGACTGGTTAAGCTCGTTGACATCTCCTCGTGGGAAAATCACGGGAATTGGATGGATTGGGTTTTCCCAATGCTCCCAGTTTAGTTGTTGCATAAAAAACAACTGCTTCTGGAATCATTGAAGGGAATGGCTCCTATCAACCTCCATGTCATTGATCATTGGAGCTGGGGGAAAACAAAATATTACACCTCGGCTCTCGGCTTTACAACTTTACAACTAGTGTATACCCAAATTCTGAACCATTCAATTTGGAAGCACGTTTGGGTAGCTCATGGGTTGCCTAAGGTCAATTTTTTCGCGTGGGTGCCTAAGGTCAATTTTTTCGCGTGGGTGCTCGTGTAGAGAAGAGTTTTGATAGGTGAAAATTTAGCTAAGCGTGGAATTTTAGTCCCACATAGGTGCACTATGTGTCGTAATGCCTGCGAAAATTTGGATCACATGTTTGTGAACTGCATTTTTACTCAATCGGTTTGGGCATGAGTGCTGCAGGGACTTAATGCATCTGTTCCTGCTCAGATTTTTGTCATCGCTCTCTTCTCCACTTGGAAAACACAGTATCTGCGGGTGCTGAACAGTAACAGTCTGTGGAATCAAGTATGGGTCTCCATCCCCAAATTTATTTGCTGGAAGCTATGGCTGGCGAGAAATGATCTGATTTTTAACAATTTTGAGCACTCTCCTTTGTCAGTTGTTTCCAAAGCCAAGGCTCTTTTAATTGAAGCATTTGGAAATTACTCCTTTGAGCCCGACACCTCACTTACAATTGAAGAAAGAAGTCGGTTAGGATCTCTGCTGATACGGAATAGCCACATGAAGAAGAATTTAGCTCGTCCAATCTATAACCCTGCTTGGAAAATACGAATGTCTGATTTAGAATTCTAAGCCTGGTGGAGAAAACAAGGAAAAGTAGCGGTCTTCTTCAATGGTGCCTCCAAAGGAAACCCAAGAATTTCAGGTGTAGGTGGGGTGATCTACTCCCATGATGGATTAGTTAAAGACTATTTCAGTTAGGGATTAGGACAGAGTACAAACAATCACGTGAAAAATCTTGGATTGTTCAAAGGATGTCAGATGGTGCAGGACTATGGAAATATGACTGTTCAAGTCTTCGGTGATTCAAAATTTTTGATAAAGATTCTAAATTCTGATGACCTTCTTAACATTTCGGCTCTAAATAATACTCTTCACCCGTTGCGGGGGTTACTGCTTTCCTTCTCTTCTATTTATTTTTCCACATTCTTTGCAATTTGAATAAGGAAGCAGATGCAAAAGCTAATGAGGGATGCATTTTGACGCAAGGAGTATTCGTAAAGAACGTTGAAGCTCATTTGATTATATGTATTTCGTAGCTAGTTTGTTTCTGAATTCTGGAAATGTTAATAGAGAATGTAACAGGGGTAAGTGAGTTAAGACTCAGTGTAATTCTGATTGTTTAGGTTGAGGCCCAATCGTTATTCTTTCATAAAAAAATAACCGTTTCAGTTAAAAGAAAATTATAAACTTTGATTGTTTAAGTTAAAAATATGAAGTCAAATTAATTTAACTTAAAAATAAAAACAATTACAACAATAGTCCCTATCTCTTAAAAGGGTTTAATTAAATATAATAATAACAAGATTATCCCACAAGCCAATATAAACATATTCTAGGCCTTATCGCTTTCTTTAAGATATTGGCATTGGTATTTAAAAATTAAAAGAGTTTGATAAATACCAGAATGAATAAATTTGCATTTTAAAGATTTGAGTTTTATATTTGAAACCATTATTATTATATTTGGAATATTAGTTTTTAATAGTAAAAGTTTTTTGAAATAGGTTTTGAACATTTGGGGGATGGAGCAACCAAGGGCTTTGGAGGATGAAGGGTTGAGGACAAGGGTTTGACTGGCTCCGGCCTGGTTAGCAGGCCGCGAAGCTCAGATCTGTCAAAGGTCATGATGGTGATCATTGGTACCATGTGATGGGGCACGTGGTATAGGGTATAGTGTGGCGGGGTAGAACCTTTGGTCAGCATGGTATTTGCGTGCAGGTTGGGGGCAGTTGAAACAGTGGTTTTACTTAGGGTAATATATTTTTTCACTGCAATCCTGATTGTAAGTATTGGTTTTTACTTTTCTTCCCTGTTTTGAGTGCTATGGAGGATAAAGAGCTGGTTGATTACACCGGCGAACACCTGGAGGAGGGCATATTTTGGCATGAGATAAGTGGAGGTTTCAGGTCTGAAGTGGAGGCCTCACCAACCTGGATTGAAGGCGCTCGGGAAGATGGTGTTGGATGGGACATGGCCGGGGATGGGAGAGTCAGTGACCTCACTGCAGGAAACTCAGAAGGCGAGGGTTTGAGGGTCGAGACTCAAGGTTTTGTGGCATGACCACATGAACCATTGAATCAACGTGACTGTTCGATCCCATCTCTGAAAGGTTGTTTTGCCTCTGGGTCTAGTAGCAAAGCGGAAAAAAGGGTTGACAACAAGGGTGCCCCAAAACAACAGAAAACCTGGGTTAAAAATAAGCAGCCTGGTTACAATTATGCATTGGAGGAGGATGTAGGCTGGGATTAGATTATGCATATGGAAAAATTTTCGTTGGTAGGGCGTGTTATTGGTAGGAATTTCTCTTTGCAGCAGTTGTAAATTGGGCAGAGGCTTGTTGGTCAGAGGCACTAGGGGAGGTCCCGTAAGTGGTTGGCCTAACCTGTGGATGGTTTGCATTCAACTTCAAGAAACATGAACATTTGCAGTGGGTACGCAACCGAAATTGGTCTTTGGACCACATACCTGTCCTGTTAAAACCATGGCATCCGTCATTTGATGTAAGCAGGGAGTGCGTGGATGTGGTGCCTCTCTCGGTTAGACTTTTGGGTCGGCCTATGCAATACTAGTATGAGGAGAATTTTACCAATATTGGTAACATACTAGGGTCTTTCCTTGAAGCTGATTTGTCCTATAAGGAAAAAAAATTGAAGCGGGTGGCTAGAATTCTGGTTAGTATCAACATCAGGGAGGGTTTGGCTGAAGATATGATGTTAACTTGGGACTCAAATAAGTTTAAACAGATTTTGGACTACGACAATGTTCCCTTCCGGTGCAGGCGATGTCATGCTTATGGGCATCTGACAATTGACTGTAGCTTAACGGTGCGTACACTCAATGGGCGCAAAAATCAGTGTGGTTTAAAGAGATCCGAAAGGGAGCATGGGGATACTGCTTCATCATCCCCTTTGTCATCGCTTGTGGAGTAGGCGAGTGATGAAGTTGAAGAATGTGGTCCTGTGGAGGAGACACTGATACCTCTACCATTGATAGAGGTGAACAGATCGACGGGTGATCCTTTTCCTGGGGTCCCTATTCCGGGGAAAACAACAGGGAGGCAGACAATGCCTCGAAGAAGGGGCTCTAGCTGGCCCTTGTCCAGTGGAAGATTAGAGAAAAGTTAGAGGATTCGGTCCATGAATACTATTTCAGTTGGTATTGTGATTACAGTTTCAGGATGAAACTATTACTAACTTCATTATAAATTGTTCATGTATGAATAAGATAACAGACATGTAAAATGCTAATTACTCTTTATGGTATGGGGTGTGTTTTTTCCGAGGATCCATTTGGGTCAACTATATTTTATGCTCATACTTTCTTTCTTATTAAATACTCAACAATCTGTATCTACAAACTGTAATTTTGTGCTCTACTGATGATATAAAATTATGTTTTTTTTCCAAGGAAAAAAAATAGTAAAAGTTTTCAAAATTTTATAAAAAATACAAATTAACAATAAATATAAAGTAATAATAATGAAAAAATAATCAAATAGTATAACCAATTATATCATACATTTATCAAGTTACAAAAAAATTATATATAACAATATTATAAATCAATTATAATTATTTAAAAAAATTACACATAACAACAATATAAATTGATTATAATTGTTAAAATAATATTTGAAGAAAAATAAATCATTATAAAAAAACAAAGAATAGTCTTTATAGTTGAAACCCGTTTTGATTCTTAGGTTTATCAAATAAATAGGTTTTATAGTTTTTAAAAATTTGCATTGAATACATTTGAATCATGAATAATATCATTAAAAATATATATTAAAGTTGACTCATACAAAATTCAAGATATTCCAAATTATCACTATGTACGATGGTATTGTATTTTTTTTTCATTTTTTTAAATGATGCATAAATTGAAATAATCAAATCAACTTTAGATCCGCTCGTTTCTTATGTGGACTAGGATCCACATCACCCGGAGGATGCAACCGCCAAAATTAGTGATCAGGATTAGGCAACCGTGTGTGGAAAATGGTCATGCAATAAAGATGATATTTTTTTAGACAGAAACAATTATATTTATTAAAACAGTGATGTAACCACTGATAAGAAACCGCAGAGTGCAGATGCCCTAAGGGAGCGGCAATCAAAAAACCAAAACTTCAATCCATACAGTTTAGATTGTTACATTTAGACTTCTTAAGTAAGAAAAACTATCCGTTAGATAAACTATGCATAGTTATGCTTAGATAGAACAAAAAACAAAATTCAAATAATTCGCTGTTCAATTTGCATTTCCGCCATGGCGGAAAGAGGAAACTGAAACTGTTGATGCCTCCAGCTTCACTACCTTGAGTTCTAGCTTCTCAAACTTGATTTCCAGATTTGCGAGGAGCTCCGTGAAAGCCTGTTCCGTCTGGTTGATTGAATATTCAAATTCCTTTCTCAACTAGGCAATATCCTGGTCAACTATCTCCAAGCGACGCCCACCTTCAGAGCCCAATCTATGCAGCAAGTGATTCATCTTCTTCACCTTCTTCCTAATGTCCTAAATGTCAGCTTCCACTGTCTGAACCGGAGCTAAGGATGCGGTGGATTCGGAGGACATTTCCATGGAGATGAAAATAATCTTAATACCAATGGTCTATGTAATTCCCTTGAAACGGCAAACAAATCTGCGCTGAAGGATACATGCTGTGCTACCACCTTGCTTGATAACGCATCCAACCTTCGACATTATTTCACCAGGAGCTGCAGGACAGAGTGCCACATGCATCACACACAAAAGATGGGACACGAAGTAGGACAAATCTAGTTTACGCATAATGGACGGGACTGTAAACTCTTTCATACATCCACAAATACAACCACCTTTAACCTTAGGACGTGCTGTATGCATGAGCCGACGCGCCAACACCTAATTTCGGATATTGCCACGAGGTGAGGAGATTAGGGCTAGGCTCCACGTGGTGAGGGTTTGGTGATGACCCATAAGACCACAAATCAAGGTTTTAAGGAATTTGGCAAAAAGGAACTTGTGTCATTTATTACGAGAGATCCTTTGTCGAATCTAGAAGCGAAGTTCACAGCCTGGTCTGCTTTGGAGTTGTGCTTCCTTAATACATGGAAATAATTGATTTTTCGGAAAAAGATGGCAAGACTTTGAATTTTCCTAATAAAATGATGTATTTTCAACTAAGAGGGGAGGGTGTTGATCGAGAGAGCTTGGATGACAAGCCTTGAGTCTCCAATAACCGTGATTTCATTGATACCTTGATTTCTCGCTTGATGAAGACCTTGCCAGAGGGCCAATGCTTCGGCAACGTTATTTGATTCATGACCAAGACCCCAAGAAAAAAGTCATTTTGTGATTTCCTTCTGGGGTAATGAGAACCCCTCCCCCCCATACCGCCCTTCAATAAAGATGATATTACTACTTGCTCATGACATGTCAAATAAAGTCCATATTTATTACTCTACTCATGATATGTATGTTAGGATGGGATGAGATAAATGATTACAAAATAAGACGTAGCCCAATTAAATAATAGACAATTGTAGTTATATTATATTTATAAAAATAAAAAATTATATTTATACTGTTTATCTTATAAAGTGGTGAATTAATTTTTAGTCAAAATATGATTAATACTAAAGTCAACGCCATAAGGATTGCATAATAACCCTCCCTGCCTTAGGGATAATAAGAAATAGGTAAGAAAATGCCATTGTTATTTAGAAATATAAAATTTATATAAAATACTTAATGCTGAAGGTATTATTTTACAAAATTTTAACTAGCAGCCAAAAATATATATTGAATAATGGTAAAAAAGTACAATAGAAACCTCTAATAAATACTCTCTTAGTAAAAACAATTATTACTATTATTTTAGTAAGTTTAATAACAACTTAAATAGATTTCCTTTCATATTTTCTCAATTAAACTACAATGAAATTAACTAATGAAATTGTGTGTTAAGTGGGTTCATGCTAGTGTGAATTCATTAATTCAATTGATTGTTGATTAAAATTAAACTCTAAGAATTGAGTCATATTGTTAGTTAATCAATTTGTAATTCAATTGATTATTAACTAAAATTAAACTCTAAGAATCTAGTCATATTATTGGTTAATCAATTTGGAATGTAGTTTTGCAAATTTCTTAGAACTAAAAGAACGATTTTATCATAATTATGTATGATTAAGGTTAACTACATCTAAATATTTATTGTACTTTATGCGATACTAGTTAATAAACATTTAATGAATTAAAATTGTCCTCAAATTAAAATGTTAATTTAATTTATAAATAAAGTTTAATTGGTTGGTAAAAACTATTTAATACATTTCTTTTAAAAAATAATTAAAAAGTTCAAATAATAATAACTAAATCATATAATATAGTTGAATTATTCAATACAAACTTGCATCTATTTATTAAATAGATAGATTATTTGGTATATAAAAAGTTATGTGTACACTTTATAAAATATTTAAGGTTGATGCCTAAGTAGTGGCTAATGAGTTAATAAGTTAATAAACTATAATAGTTAAGAGATTAATAGATTATTGAATATGGCACATTACTACGTTGGTTGCAAATGGTTAAGAAATTTGTAAACTGATAAATAAATAGTTAAAATATATGTTATTTAATGAGATAATAAATAAATCTCAAAAGAACCAATAAAACTAAAACTCTGTCTATTAATAAAAACAGTTGCAAAGCAATAATGCACATCTTAAAGATCATAATTATAACATTATTGAACTAATCAATATTTATAGGCAATAATAAAACAAAACTTATAATGTAATCAAAACATTGAGAAGACTTGTGAGAAGTGAAGTTTTTTTTTCCAAAGAAAAAACCTTTTCGAATCAAAGAAAAAAACGTACATACAGTTTGCTTGCTAGTAAGTTTATCACTGTAAAAAATATCAAGAACTTTCATAAAAGCTTACAAAATCAGTCTCAAGCCCTATGAAAAGTCCCCCAAAAATTGTTGTCAATACATTGAAGTGTTCCACTCTTTTCATTATCCCTTACAAAAAACAAAATGCTTATACTAGACATGATTGCATCTTAATCTAGAATCACTTATCCTCCATGAAGACCTTGCCCTCTTGCACGAGTTATTAAGAAGGTTTATCTGAAGATTGTAGTTTCCTTTTGCCCACTCAATTATGATTTTTGAGTCTTCATAAATATTCAAGGAATCGATACCACATTTGTTTGCAAAAAACAGAACTCCCCAAAGACCAAGGAGTTCAACTTTTCTATTGCTACCCTATCCTCCACCCATCCACAAATTAAACCAATGGGAGTCATTAAGTTTGACCACCATCCCGTTTTCACATAGACCATCCATCGAAGAGGCATAAAAAAAAAAAATTGAACAAGGATGAAACACAGGCTTGTAAAAAGACTTAGACTTCTGAAATTTCCTAACTCCTTCAAATTCCTTCAAAACAGAGATGCTTTTTATGCTATAAGAACTGACAGAAGGAACACCATTTTCAAAGATAGTTTTGTTTCTAACCTTCCATATAATTCCAGAAAATGAAAATTGGTAAGAGTTTAACCCTTTTTTCTTTTGTAAACCACTCCTTAAAGTTGTCTTCCAAATAACATCCTCCTCAATCTAAGATCACATTAAGGCCCCCAACAACAAAAACACCAAACAACTTTACTAAAATCACAATCAATGGAAAGGTGATCAGTTGATTCCTCCTCCTTTCTGCAGAGTGGGCAGAACCCCGACCCAACCCAACCTCTCTTCCTCAAATTTCGCCGAGTCAAACATTTATTTTCCGTTAGAGCAAAAAAAAAGCATTTGACTTTTAAAGGGAGACTCCATTTCCATAATTTTGAATTCCACCATTTAATGTTTCCAAATGACAGAGTATGCACAATTGTTGAGTAAGCTTCTTTTGTTGTTACATGTCCATTGGTTTTGGTTCGGGAGCAGGCTAGTTTGTGCTCTTCCAAGCTGAGTCTGATACCTGCAACTTTTAAATTATGAATACAACTATCCCATAAGTCTGCCCATATACCAATAAAGCCTAAATCATTTGACATAAACCAATAATCCCCTTTCAATTCAGCCCACGAAGGTCTTCTTATTTTGTTAAGAGTGGAAAGCTCGAGAACTTCTAAATGATTGATTATAACTCCAAGAAGTTTATTTTTTTCATTATCTTCCACAAAAGGGTCAATACCAACTCTCGCCTGCTCTCCATTTCCAATATCCCAAACCACCCATTTCTTTATCCAAATGATATTTTTTATAAAACAGTTCCAACAACAGATAACCCACTATTGTCCTACTTTTCATATTTGAACCAAGAGACCCAATCAACTTTCTTTAAATATTTAGCCTTACAAACCTTGCTCGAGAGGTTTGGACCCTTAATAACTCTCCACAAGCTTTTTAGGCAAAGCGGACTATTAAACCAAGCAAATTTTTTTATGTTCCAACCTCCATGGCCTTTTGGAAGTGTTAAACTTTCCCAAGCCACTAAGTGAAGGGAACATGCATTCCCAACACCTTTCCAAAGAAAATTGAAAATTTTAGAGCGGATAGTCTTAATGATGGATTTAGGCACCATGATTAGAGAAAACCAAAACACTGGCACACTTGTTAGAATTGCGTGAACCATAGTTAATCTACCTCTAAAAGACACGAAACGATAAACCTAGTTGCTAATCCTTTTGCCAATCCTTTCCACTAAACACATCCAATCGATCATCCTGTAGTGGTTTGGTTTTAGGAAAAAACCGATATGTTTGAACCCATTTTCTTGTGGCTCCCAATTATAGAAAAAAACAGAGTTGATTTCTTCCCTAACATTGGCAGAGATCCTATGGTGATAAAAGACTAATTTTTTTTCAGGTTTATTTCCATGCCGAAAGACAAACATAAGGTTTTGAGGATTTTAACATATGTTTCCAATCTTCAACAAAATTCTTCCAAAAAATTATTACATTGTTTACAAAAAGCAGGTGTGAAATAAAGATACCATTATCAAGCTTCATACCTATAAATAAGCCCTTCGATTTTGCTTCGGTGATCATTCTACTAAGTCCCTTAATGAACAACATAAAGAATAATGGCAATCAGGGGCACCCCCGATGGAGCTTGCTAGAGATTTTGAAGAAACAAGTCGGTGCTCCATTAATCAATATGGTGAAATTTGTTGAAGATAAACATGCAAGTATCCAGCTTGTTACATCCACATGAATTCCAATTTGAACCAAAACCAGACATAGGAACCCCCAATCCACTTTATCATATGCTTTCGCGAGATCCATCTTCAAGATAAAAAATCTCAGTTTCTTACACTTAGCAAAGTGAAGACATTCTTGAGTGATTTCTATAGCTTCAAGGATTTTCCTGTTCTTTAGAAACCTTGATTGTTCATTAGAATTCGTTGTGAGAGTAAGGGCTTCAATCTTAGAGCAATGATTTTTGTGACTAACTGATAAATCAAATTCCACAAAGTTATAGGCTTGAAATCACCAAATGAGACAGAAAGTTCCTTCTTCAGGATTAAAGTCAGAAATGTGGCGTTAAGGGCACCACTCATAAATTTTTCTTTCCTTGAAAAATATACAATCTCCACCAAGTCCTACCCAAGAATGTCTAATAAAACCAAGAAAAACTCAACTGGCCAATCGTCTAGCCCTGGGTTTCTGTCCTTTGTAAATATTTTAAGAGTAGAGGTTACTTTATCTAAATTTATCTCCTTGCCCAGAGCCAAACCCTCTTATTTATTGAAGAATCAAGGAAATAGCTTTAAAACCTCCATTTCTTCCCGAATGTTATAACTAATTTTACCACACCAGGTAGATCACATATGTATGGCCTTCCCTGTCCATTTGTAGACTCTTTGGACCCCATGGACTTATATTATGCTTTGATGTTCCAAGATTATCCCAAAAATTGTTTGTTTATACCTATACGTGACTTTTAAAGCAATACTCGCGTGGATACACAGCTTTTGACCTCAACCCCGCGTACATCAAGATGTGTGCAAAATGACAAATATTTTTGGAGTTTTCCTCATTTGAGTCCGAATAAATTGACTCTTGGCCTTCCAAATGCCTTGAGAACGCTCGGATTTGACCCTCCATTACCTCTTTGGAATGCTATATAAGGAACCCCTTGGATACATTGAAGGAGGAGAAATTGAAGAGTAAGGAAACTATAGTCCATTGTTGCCTCAACTTTGCTGATACTTGAGTCTGCATCCCTTTGTCCCTTGGAGCACATAGTGTTCTTCCCAAGCTTGACTTTGCTTTGTGAGATTTCTATTGAGAGATGGAGGATTGAAATGGTGGAGGCCCAGGTGGAGGACTCGGTTTCTCCGGTTCACAGAAGTGCCGACAAAGTTTGTCACTATTGTATCTCTGACTTATTAATAGAAATATATTTTTTGTCCAATTCATGTGCATTTTGAATATGAATATTGAATCCATGGATGTATTTAATTGCTTATACATGATTGATTATACATGCCAGAGTAGTGTTAACTCATTTATATATATCATGATTTCTTTGTTTGCTACTGTTGAGAGTAAATTATAATTACAATTGCATTGGAAAATCTCAACGGGGATCTACTTCAACCGTTCGGAACAAGGTATGATTCTATATCCCTTAGTGTTAGATTTACTTACTGCTCTTGTGTATTGGGAAAGATTGATTTCTGGTGTCATACTGTCTGTTGTGGTACCCCCAAGCCATAGGAAGTTTCTCTTCGTAATAGAATTGGCGACTCCACTAGGGAGGTTCCTTGTTTTTCTTTGGGGATTGGGGGAACAATGTGTTTGACTTGCTCTTTGTTTCTCTCCATTTCCGTGTCACATTCAGTAGTATGTTCATCCATTGACACTCCCCTGGAGTGGTTTGACCCTTGGCCTACTTTGTACCACTTTCTTCTATGCATACGCAGGTTTTTGGATAAAAGTCGCGCACATACACAGGTTTTTGGCCAAAATATGCGTATACATGCATGTTTTTAGCCAAAAGTTGCATACATACGTAGTTTTTCTTTAAACAGTCACATACATCCTCCCTTTTTTTTGTTGAGTTTGATGTGGGAAGTTGTTGGGTGGGTTGTGAGTGTGGTTGGGTCTTCATGGGTACTAATGTTTCTTGTTGACTACTTCTTTTGTGACCAGAGACCGCTTTTTCATTGATTTTTCTTTGAAATTAGTTCTAGTCATTTATCTCCTTTTCTGTTTTTCCATTAGTGCATTAGTTTTTTTTCTCTGTGTCTTGCTTGGCTTGTGTTTTCTACTTGCTGCAGAGACTGAGGATTTTAATGACTTCTATTGCATTTTCATTCTTTTATATTGAAAATACAAAATAGTTGCTTTCTTACTTGCATCTCACATATGGATTTAAGGAGGTACTTGCATTGGATTGCTTGGATGAGAGTTGTGTTTAGGATTTCATATAGGAATGATTACATTGGCATTCGGAAGGAAAAAAACTTGCATCTCATGTAGTGGCATACCCTGTTTTTCATCACTTGGCATTGTTTGTTAAGTGTGCATATTTATTTCACTGATGAGTCACAGTATCATTAGTTGCACAACCATTTTCCTTTGAGTAATTACAGCCATTAAAATCAACAATTAATTAAAATGAACTACACATTTTTCTTTTATAGGGTTCACCAACAACATTAGGATTTAGATTCTTGGAATAGTTCATTGTGAGTCAATTCTCTAAGACTACTAAACACAAACAATTAGGTACCTTTCGGGGTGAGAGTGACAAATCCTTGGTATAATTAGTGTTTCTCAGGAATATCCTCTTACACAGGACTCAACCACGAGGCAACGTGCATGATTGTGATTGGGATAGCCCTTGGTCACTTTTGTGAGCGCCAGAGATATTTCCAGGATCGTATTCGTATCTAGGGGCTCTTCCGAGAGTTTCGGGCTTTGCTACCCTACCCATACGGTCGATCCCTCCTGTGACTGTCCGCTTGAGCGTTGGTTATATTGGGGTGACCTTAGTTGCGTTACATAGGTATCACAGGGGGTACTTGCAGAGGTTATTCTGTGAGTGTCCTGGCCAGGTAGGGGTTGGACAGCACAGTCACTTTACGCGTTGAAGTTGAGGGCCACTATAATTGGTTATGCACCTCCGCTTGTAGTGTATAATTGGTTACACACACATTGCATTAAGAAATGTTTAATCATACCATTCGGTCCCAAGGAATCAACTATAGCTTAAGCGAAAATCAACTATATAGTTGGACTCCTATATAGCGAAAATCAACTATAGCTTAAGCGAAACTATATATATATATATATATATATATATATATACATTTTTAATTATATTGTCTATTTATCCATTTCATTTCCATGGATATTCACTGCCCTAAATATGATCTTTATTCAACATTTATCTTATTTGCAATTTCAATGTTGATGTTGAACGTTATTGTTAAATGGTTATGTTTTTTTTTGTCTAGGTCGCCTTATTTGAATGCATTGGTTGAAGGTTTGTGATGTTTTTCATTTGGAGCAGATTTTTGTTTGTTTGTTATGCAACCATGTCCTATAAATAACATAAAAATAGCATAAATATACCAAAAGAGAGTAATCCATGCCTTAATAATGAAGAACAAAGATGAATAGAAATCCTCTTTGAGGGAGGAACCTCCTTACACAATGTAATAAGTACATAAGACAATACAATATATAATGATGACAGAATTGAGAATATTTCCTTCCTATATATAGGAGACAAAGGTGTGCAATAGCAACTAATAGGCCCACTAATAGACTCAAGCCAACATAAATAATATGTAATGTAGCACAATATAAGGGGTAATGCGCCACACTATTGGAGGTAATGTGTTATCATTAAGGGCTTAACATTTTTCCTTGGAATAGAATTCATAGGGAAAGAAGCAAGCACTTTCCCTCATTTCATGAATGTCACCTACTTTAAAAACGATGCCAAGAATCAAAAGTTGGGAGTATTTTGTTGTGATCCGTGTTGACATTATCGACTTGTGAGTGCCAATGTCGGCAAATTCAGAATCTGCGGGTTAATGTCGGGTTTGAATTTTTTTTAACAATTGAATTGGTTGTTTTGACATGTTGTTCTCTTGTTTAAGATTGTTTGATTTCAATGTAATCAAGCTTCTGATGCTTAGAGAATTGTTAATGTTCTCTGGTTATATATATATATATATATATAAATTGTTAGCGTGTGCATGTTCTTTCCTCTATTAAAAAGGGGGATGATTTACCTATTTTTTTGGTAATGCAAGAGGGTGCATTACAGAATGAAAAACCTTGTAAAATTTGTGTAGGATGAAAAAAAGGGCACCTAGGAACCCAACTCCACACCTTGTTGTGATACATATCATACATAAGCATATTTGAACTTTTGCTACAACTTATCAATATTATATTCCCATGTGCAATGCAACTAAATCTTTCTTACCCATAAACCTTCATGATTTTGTCATACAAGGATTATGGCACTGTCTTTAGCTCTACCCACCCAGTCTTGGAATCATGGAGATCCCAAGCCTTAGCACACTTAGGCACATCCAACTTAGTATTACGAACAATTGAGGCCATAACCAACCTTTCCCAACGCTCAACTATTTTAAGGCTCTTAAAAAAATGACACATGGGAGCTTGGATTGTACACCACAATCCCTACTTCAAATCATAGGTGAAGACACTGAAAGGGTTGCGTTGGATTTTTCTCTCTCTCTTCCACTCTCTAGACCCAGGTTCAATCCCTTCTTGGTTAGCACAACAAAGCCCAATATATCGTCCCGATAGAGCGGAGCTCAATCGACAACACCTACGACACAAATGCCATCTCACACGAGATATCTCAGTCCTTATGGGTAACTGCCATAACTGTGTTTCCATAATTTGTGCGGGAGGGTGTTCTAGTACCTTCACTCTGCACCAAGGTTTTCCAACGAAGACCGGGAAGGTGGGATATTGGGTTGCATAGTAACTCAATACCAAGTTATAATTCAACCCTTATTTATGCAATTTCATGCAAACACACAGTGAATAGACAACATAGGCATATTCATTACTATAATGCGAAATTCATGCATTTATCTATTTGCAACACAATAATCAATCAATTATTGACCACATCATTTATGCATTTAACTAAGCTACTCAACATTCACACATATACACAACATATAACGTGGAAACCCATCCAGGAAAAAATCACAAGGTGCTCTTCATTTGGCATTGGCATGAGGAAATAGATGCACCTTTTGTCTGCACACAAAAGTGCAAACTCTATTCAAGATCTTCACTTCTATCTTTACAGACTTTTCCTCCCTCTCATGCTCTCTGGTCTTCTCTCTTTCCCCTCTACTCTACTCCTACTAGCGATCCACACACAACCTGGGTCGATTCGACCTCCTCTACCTGTCTGGGCACTGAGCTACAAAACCACTACTCTGATGCACTCAGCTATCCAGAGTCATTAACCAAAACTATCTATCTCTAGCTCAAGCATCTTTTCCCAGAGTCTAGAGACTTACTCAAAATTGTTGTATCAGCTAATCAACTCAATACTATCTAACCCATTTACAGCTTGGGTTCCTGATTTTATAGCCCTATTACAGACTCGATACAACTCCCATACTTGCTTATACAGACTCAATATTGACTTGATATAGACTCAGCTTTAGTCGCTATCCCAACCAACTTACTATCTTCATCCAACAGGATGTCTTTCCTATTCTAGCAATACATAACAAAAAGGCGCTATTGGCATGACTTACAAAGATGCCTTTATGCGTTTGGTTTCCACCGGCTCCAGCTGAGCTCGTACCCACGATCGCTAAGTATTGTCGCTTTCTCAACCTTATTCCTTAATGTCATTTTCCTGTCATTACGCTTCTTCAAACGCCCGCTAATGCGAATATTTTGCCATGTCATCTCGTATCTTGCTCTGTCCTTCTGTCATAGCTTACTAAATTGGCGCAACTTCCTTGTCCCACACCTTCTCTTTGTCTTCTTCCTCGCTTTCCTTCTTTTGTCCCAACATTATTCCCTTTCCTTTGTTGCTTCTTCCTCTGTTGTGGCTCCTTCTTCTTCTTCTTTACACTCCTTTTCCATACTTAGGCAGAATTCTACATGAATTCTGCCCTTCTGTCTCGAGTCCCAACAAACCCCCAACACTCACCTATGGATTGTCCTAATCCACGCGAGCTAGTGCTCCATAAAATGACTTGCACTGATTTTGTTATGAAAATCCTCCACAATTTTCAGTAACTTTTTTGTTTCTGTGCCCACTTCCTCCTCTGTTTTCTGCATGTGTTCCACCATGTTCGAACCGACGTGTTCCAACATGTCTCTTTATACCAAGGCCGCTACCTTGCGCACCTTCTGATGCACATGATGAATTATCCCTGTGAATATTTCTGCTTCTGCTTGCAATTCCTCTACCTTTTCTTCGTGTTATTGCTGTTGTGCATGCAACGCAGTGGTTTGCTGCTGCAGTCTGTGCACTTCTACTGTCATGAACTTTTTCTACTCTAAGGGAAGCTTCTTCATCTCATTTCGCATCTGCGTGATATTTGCTTCTACTACAGTGAGATCATTTGCAATCTTATGTGATTTCTCATCATCCATTAAGGCTTCCCAATTCTAGGATACTTGGTCTACAACCTTAGCACATGTCTGCTTGGAAGCTTCTATTCCTTTCATAACCTGAGCAGTTCGTCTCTTCTGCGTGCCAACACTTCTGGAGGTGTGCTGGGTCTTCTTTGCTCCTCTAAATTTGTTACTTTCTTCTTAAGGTTAGCTTCTATCTCATCTACTGTGCTGTTTTGGCATCTGGGGCCATTTTTGGTGTGATTCCTTCCTCTTCAAAACTGCTACAAGCTAGGGTGACTGCTTCAGTTATTCTCTAGCAGTGCTCATCCGAGTCTAGCTCCTTTTGTTTAGTCTCTTGAATTTCATGTTTTATTTTCATGATCTCTTCAAGAGCATTCTTTACCTTTGTAGCCAAGTGGCGCTCACGCAGCCTTATTTATGCATTGACAACATTCTGGACCGCGTATACTTCGTTCATGTGCATAGATGAAAAATCTATAATAAGCTGGTCAATATCCTGAAAATCAAGATTAGATTATGAGGTGCCACACTTAACAACAACTTTAGAGACTTGTACCATTATTGGTAGGGCTAGCATAGAGGCCACAGTTTGCTCCATTCGTGATGTTTCAGATGGGGCTTGGGAGTCAATTGTTGGACTTGGACAATCAACAACAATCTTAACTTCTTCCACTGCTTTATAAAGAACCTTAAGAAGGTTAGTGACTTTACCTGTAATCTCCTCTTGTCATTCTTCTATAGATTTGAAACTAGATTGTGCTTCTTCGGTGATTGCTTCAGTCATTAGTTGCATATCATCACCATCCAAACTAATAGTGTGTGCAGTTTTGTTTGCTTTCATCTTCTTCTTCTTTCTGCTTGGCTGCACTTGTTCTTCCTGAGGTTCCCCCCCCCCTCATGTTTTGATTCTGGGTCTGTTGGTATTGAGGGGATGTGACTTTGGTCAGAGTGTAAACCCTCCATATGGTCCTCTTCTTCATTTTCCTCCTCTTCTTGGAATTGGCTATCCTGCTGGTGGATTTGTTCTTCGGATACTGGAACACGCCATTCCTTCGACCACTGATTAATAATTTATTGGATCTCCTCCTTGGTTATGATAAAGTTGGCTTGTATCCTTGGCTACTGCAGTTGTTGTCATGTTTGTAGGTAAATATTGTGTGGGCCCACATCAAACTTAACAATGGAATGAAATTGCTAGACAATGGCGGCGTCTAACCTCAACATGCTCTTTACCTGGTGCCGTATAGCCTCCAAATGCATAAATAATTCGATATTTCTTTCCTGATGTCGTCCTTTTTGTTCCTTCTCATACCAGAGATTCTGATATCTTGCTCCTTGACAAGGTATCTGCAGGTCGACCCCTTGACAGTCATCTGGTTCAGACCATGCAATGAATGAAATTAATATTAACAGCCATGAGTAGTGAAACACCCAACCCCTTTCCTATGCATTAGTGGCATCTTGAATAAGCTCATTCAACAATAATTGACATCAGTTGATTTGAGTTCCTTCCGCGTAGAGCTCTGCGAACACAATTGCTCCCGCTGTACACTGGTGCGGGCACATTTTGTGCTAATACTTTAGTAGCAAAACTAACAGCGGGGTTATTAATGGTTTGAATAAAAAACCCTCTTTTACTTCTTTGTATGCCATACTTTTCCTTCATCCGCTTGGCTATGGTTGCCTCTTGATCCTTTTTTAGCAGCGGTGCTCGGTCCATTCCAGCAGTTGGAAAGCCTGTGATGGCAGCGATGAGCTCAACAATCATAGGTATATGTTTTCCTAACCAGAGAACGGTATTATGAAAAAGTAGAAGTAATTTCTTAACATCGTTGTTAATTTGTGTCCCATGCCCAAAATGTGGCATATACAGTAATGATAATATGCTGGACTTCTCCAGTTGCGTAGCCCATTCCTATGCAACATATCTTTGAGGCGTCTCAGGTGTGCCTACACAATGTCCATATTATTTTTGTGGTCCAAGTCTTGTTGCATTTTGGTATCATGGTCACCGCAATAAAGCTTTTGCACCTTGGGTAAAATATCTTTTACTACCTTCACTCCGTCAGGTACTAGTGGAACTATCAGCGGAGTCTTTCTGTTCTTCGGGATTGCAACTTCTGATGCATTTCTACATCGGGGTGGAAGATATGGTGGCAACAAATTCCTTGTCTCAAAATATTCTATTGGTGAGGTTAGCCCCGGGGGTGTTACCGTTCTTCCCTTCCTCTTTCTGGTGATGCTGCATTTCCCTTGCTGAGTCACTGGTGGGCTTAGTCTTTCCTTTCGAATTGGCTTAGTAGCCTTTGGCTATACTTTGGGAGAAGTTTGTTCATTAACAGGGCCCATCGACAGTGGGATGTAACCAACAATATCTTCCATTATTAGGGTGGGTGATACAGACTTGGATTCAACTGTGCTTGTGCTATAGACATAGATGACCATACTACAACCTTACCAGTTTAGTGCTTCGAGGTTGACACAATAACAATGGTTTTATTTGGAAAGCAAGGAACAAGGCCAGGGTAGTGAAGCTTGATAAATACCTTAACTGGTGCTAGTCATTCTTCGTACGCGCCATCAAGTTTTCAGAAAGGAATCTGTTTTTTCCGTCGCATGGGCGTACCATGGGCTCTTTGATCAAATTTTTTTGCGTTAGATCACCACTATCTTGTCACTTTAAATGGTAGTTACTGTTAACAACCGGGTTGGTATGAAAAAATCTTGCTGTTAGTTTCTTTCCTTTTTTTTCATGTCTAACAGGGTGTCGTGTATTTTCACACGTGCGATATTTTTCCATTTCGCAAGTTCCTTCTGACACGTGGATATTATGACAGATGGGTCACTATCACTCATACCCTTCGTGATATTATTCCATGCTTTGTAGTTATGCTGCATTGATGGAGGTTTGTGTCTGCAACGGGTATCTCTTCAAATATCTTCTCCTTTAATACCTGTAGCGCAACATCGACGGTTGGATGTTCACTTGTAAATTCAAATGTCTCGGTAAAGTGTACAGCTAATCTTTCGCACTCAATGGTTCCTCGTTGCAGCTCTTCTGAGGTGTACCAACTTCTTAGCACCATTTCCAAGGTGTGGATGAATCGGTGAACCCATTCATGTTGCGGTTATTCTTTCCAAACCGTGCGATAGTTCTCAATATGCTTACCAGGATCTGTCAGTCTTGTATATTTTTTATCAGAATAACTGATCTCTTCTCCAAATCTAATCTCCATTAGTCTCTTACATTGCGGCCATTCAGAGATAGATTTTTTATGTGTACCCCACCATCTAGAGGGCGTAGCTTTTAGCACATAGTCCAAAGTGGACAATCGTTGTGATTTTGTGACTTTTTCTTCAAATTCTTCCAAGAAGGATGCAATATTAGGCAATCCTACATACGTAGGTAACGCGCTTGCTTCAGTTCCTACCCTTCGAACAATCTTGTAATTATCGCACATCTACGCATGGAGACTTCATGCATCCTATTCTACCAATTTTCTGTAATGTCCCCTTTTTGGAAATTTTATCAAAGTGGCCAATTCTTCAATTCTTTCACAATGTACTCAAATTCACCTTCTTACAACTCTAGTTATATGGATTAAATTGATCCAAAATTCCTCCAATTGCTTTCAAACTTGCTGAGGAAGGTCCTGAGGGATGATGGGACATATTAGCACATATATCAGACATATAATCAACTGATATACCCAACCATGGTCTGCAATTTGCAATGGGACAAGACTAGTCAATTTGGGAGGTGGAAATCCCCCTTGTGTCCTAGAACAAATCTCTTCACAACACTGTAAAACCTTCACTAATGGTGGGTATGATACTTGGCTCTGTTATAAGACATTAATTAAAGTATTTTTGAAGCATCATATGTGGTTTTGGGGTCAAATAGGTATCAAAGGGAACTCCATGAACTTACTAGTAATTTTGAGGTTCCAACCCACAATGGTAGATGACTCCAAATAGCTCCAAAAGCTCTCGAATTATACCAGAAGGTGTATGAGTGATATAATAAATTAATTATAATGTTCAGGGGTATATTATGGCATTCAAATTACTTCTGCAATTCTATATGAAATTCTGAATAAGATAGATGCTTTAACTAGCAATTTTGGGGCTCAAATCTCCCTCCGGGTAATTGCCGGAATGGATTCCCAAATGTGCAGAAACTCACTTGAATTATAAAATTGAAGTAGGGGATGTTTAGAATACATTATAAGAGACTCATATGTAGAACCAATTGAACTCCCATGGCTGTTATCACTTATTTCAATCAGATATAAAAAAACTAGTTTTGGACCCTTAGGGAAATGAGATGTAGTTTGCTCCAATTGCTATGAAATTCGACCCAATGGCCACAAATTCTCATTTACTGAATATGTAACCCATAATATGCTTTAATGGTAGTCCCTTCATTCATAAATCATAAGTACTTTACACAGCCATTCAAATCTATCAATATTATAAGAGCTTACAACAAGGAGATGGGGAAATGGCACTGTTTCTTTATTATTGATCAATAATACATGAGATTTCTTGGCATTTCGACCTGGTAAATTTATGAACAGAGATATCACATTATTTACATCATAATACAAAATTATGGAGCAATAGGAGCTCCCTCAAAAATATAAATGGCTCACCAAGCGTGCCTCACTCCACTGGGTTGAAATACAGTGAAAGAATGTGAGATGGGAGGGGGAATGAGCTGAATCCTGAAGTGTCCATGAGATGCTGTAGCTGCACCTATATATTATAACTCCATTTAATCTCCTTGAAATACATGAGTGGCCTCTCCAATCACCAATTAGGATGGGAATCTTTCACCCTCGAAATTGGCTCAAGCATGAACTAGTCACTCACTAGCTCCCTCTCTTCACAACAACAAATTTCACAACTGATCAAAAATATCCTTCTCATTGCTGATCCCTATATTTTATAAACATTAATGGTCCCTCATCTTCCAAATACATCCATAAACCAAATCCAAGTCTAATTTGTGTGGTTGCTCATGCTATGCCATGAGGCCTCTCTCTTCACCTTCCATCTTCTCCTAAATTGAGTAGGAACCCATTGGGATTCTCCAAATCACATGAGAGCTCTATTGGATGCTCTAATTCGACCTGATATGTCAGAGATGTCAGATATCAGCCTTCAAATCTCCATATAATCTCCATCATTGGTGTCATAGATGTCATAAGTGTAAGGGGAATTTAGCCAAGTGTCCATGAAACTCCCCATTTGGCTCTTCCTTGCTCATGTAAGTTACACTTCATCCCAAATTCGACCTATGAAGTATATGGACAAGTATATTAACCTTATAATCCATCCAAAAACATTAGGCTTCCCATAGATTCGAATTTGCAAGAGGAGGATACCATTTAGCATAGGAATTCTAGCTTGTGTGGGTCCCACATCCTCCATGTGTCTTCATGATCAATTGCCACTTTGATTTTCCCTTTTATTTATTTATTTATCTCCTTTATTAATTATTTATGCTAGTATAATGTTCAAACATCATTTATTGTCCCCCTTATTCCAAATCTCCAAGCTTCCACCCCTAACCTAAGAAACTGGTGATTTTCCTCCTTGGCAATTATTTGACCTTTAGCATCAATTTGACAACTTTCATGAATATGGAAAATGTAATTTGGCCATTGTGACCCAATGCAAAATTTGGGACATTACATTTTCCAGAGCTTCGCCTGAGTCAGACATGCACGAGCTTAGACTTCGCCAACTCAGGTTTCCATCAACGGGGGATTAATATAGCCTTCCTTCGAAGACATAACGTTATACAACTGGTTCTGATGATTTTCTTGCCCTTCATTATGCACATGCTCGACATATCTTTGTCCTTCGGGCAGATCAATGGGTGCAACCAATCTTATTTTAGAATGTTCAAAAGATAATATCCTTTTCTTGAAGTTAATAATAGTTTGGTTTTCTATTGCCCAATCAATTCCTAGAAGGGAAGGATATGGGTTTGTGTCACCGACAATGTCAATGAATTCAATGTCAGCATATGTCCTTAAGCCTTCGCCTTCCACAGGTACTTGGGATAGTCTACAAATTAGTAGAACCTTCGACTGGTTTGCAAGCCTTAGCTGAATATGAGACCAGTCTAGTCGTGACTTGTTCATGCTCTCCCATGTCTGTCTCATCAATATATTGACTTCCAAGCCCATGTCTAGTATGATATATTCCATATCATAATCTCCTATCTGCACAGTCATTCGTAGTTCTTGGCCTATCTTCACTTTTCTCCCAATATGATTGACTCTTTTCTTAGGTCTCGAGTCTTCAGAGGTTTCTTCTATGAGTGCTGTCAATTCTGCGACAACATCTTTATCATGGATTAGTCTTAAACAACTTTTGAAAAAGTCTTTGAGCTTACTAACTTTTTTCATTAGCGGCCTCCAGATTAGTTGTTCAAATCATTCAGGCATAGATCTAACTTGTCCAGATGTTGACGACTGATTGGTATCAACAAAGTCTTGCCATGCCTCCAAGAAGACTTCCTTCTCTTGTTGAACATCTAGTGGAGCTTTCTTTTGTGCCGCAGGTCGCACCTGCGGTTGTCCTTGCAGTGGATTTTGGTCTGCTTCCGTCGCAACACTTCCTCTTGTGACTACAATAAGGTTGGGCTATCTTGGTTCAGTAGAAATCATTTGAATATTTGGATTGGGGTTTGGATTTGGATTCTACACTGGGTTGGGGTTAACGACAGCTCTAGCTTGCCATTTTGCAATACGTTGCGGACACTATTCGACAGTGTGATCAAATGCTTTACAATATGTACAGTTTTTTGCAGGACTTTGACAATCTCGGGAAAAATGTCATGGTTTCCCACAATTATAACATATGATTTGGCCTCTTCCTTGACCAAATCCTCCTCCTGGTTGCTATCTTGACCTCTAAAATTCCCACCGTGCTTTGTGGAGGGTATTGTTGTTGCTGGGGATACTGATTCAACTGGTATTGTGGTTGAGGATATTGTTGTTGTTGATACTGCACGGGTTGATACTGAGGCTGCGATTGTTTAACTTGCATTTGTTCATCATTTTTCATTATGTAGGTATCCATCATTTTCTCTTGCAGCAGCTGAAGTGCTCTGTAGTATTTTTCATCATGACCTATTGATCTACAAAATTTAGAATACATACTAGCAGGTGTACTTACAATCTTCTGTTAGTACATACATTCTTCGGACTTGTGACCTCTAGTCTAACATACTATAAACCAAGGCATTCCTTGGGTGTTTAATGGGTTCAACGCACCTGCTGCGACATAGTTCATCAGTGCCGGTAAATTATCTTTATGGTGTCCATCTGTTCTGCATCTTGTACACCATAGTTCCCCCTGAACTTCCTTGCCTTTTTTAATGTCCTGGTGCTGTACCATAAAATTGACCAACTGCGACTGAATTTGCATCATTCTTGAGCAAATGTCCCCAACTGGCGAGGCTTCTAACTTTATTTCTATTTCCAGAGCCTCTGTCCACGACATGAGTTTCTGTTGCATCAACGACGTTCAAATATGTGGCAACAGGCAACAATGAACCATTCCTTGTGTTGCACATCCAACATTTAGAAACTCACTTTGGCCATTAATGTCTTAAATCTTTGGTCAAAATACAAAACCGATTCTTTCGGTATCTGCTTGATCTCTTTGATCTCAGTGATGCATTGGGATTCAGACTTTGATTTTTTGAATTCATCAATCAAATGAGTCGAAACTCATTGAGTGTTTTCAGGACAACTCCTATTGGTACTATGGAAGACTTCATGTACCAGTCTAGCACACGACCTCATAGTGTCGTGATTAGCTGTGCTTTCATGGAATTCTCGTCCTGGATCTGCCATACAATCCAGACAACATCACAAAGAAATGAGCGTTGATCTGGGTCTTCCATCCCATTCCCATTGAATATTGGGAGCTTAATGTCAGTTCCAACCATTGGATTGATTGCTATTGTATTGACTGTTGGTATATTCGAAACAAAATTTGGACTAGTCGGACTTCCTTGTCTGCTATTTACAGTGTTGGTACTACTCATATTTACATAAATACTTGGAGAGAGGTCTCGCGATCTTACCTCTGGTACCGTAGGCGAGTTTTGTACACGTTCCTGTTATGGAGCTTTAGTCGACTCTTCGTCGCCTTCTAATATTGGCTGACATTCCTCTTCTTCACCACAAGATTCTTCATCTAAGTATGATGCAAAGTTTTAGTCTTCTTCTTCTTGCTCTATGCTGCAACTCCCTCATCTGAACATAGTTTTTCGTCTTTTTCCGGATCTAAAACTTCTTCCGCTTCTTAAAAATCTTGGCACTAGTTCAGCTCCACTTTCTCCTAGGAACATATCACTCTAGGGTTCTACTGAGACATAACCACCCTTTGCTATTTAGTCTATCATTCACAGAATTCCTTATTCACATATAAGCATTTTTCTCCACGTCTTTAAAGATAACAGGTATCTGCTGCGTGGTCCTTGTAAAATTTTTCTCTCTGCCTCATTGTATGAGGTTATTGTGTCAACAACAAACTCAATGATATATCCTTCTAGGATACTGTCTACCCAAAAGTCCACATACGTTGATATAGGGTTGTTTATTCTCTTTAACCGTTCGATTAAGAATAGACTCCACTCTTTCGGTTCTCCTCCCTCAAAATTATTTTGTTGGGTTGCTAACTTACATAACCACTCATGTAACATAATGGAAAACTCGACAAAGAAAACCTCGTGAATGTCTGAAAAAAATGTACCGTTCTAGCCACTTTGTCGGCGTCCACCGAGATGATTCACTTTCTTTTCGTGCAAACTCTAGACCTTTAGCATCCACCCAGTCTTGGATCTCTGGTTTCGTTGGTTTCCAGAACATATCCCTCACCACAACACTTTAGGTCTCGAGAAAGGAACCATTTATTGGATTTTTCTCTCTATCTACCCCTCTCTGGACCCAGTTTCAACCCCTTCTTGGTCAGCACAACAAAGCCGAAGATATCGACTCGACAATGCGGAGCTTAGCCGGAAGCACCTGCAACACAGGTGTCGTCTCACCCGAGATATCTTAGACCTTATGGGTAACTTCCAAAACCTTGTTTCCGCAATTTGTGTGGGAGGGTGTTCTAGTACCTTGACTATGCACCAAGGTTTTTCAATGAATACTGGGAAGGTGGGATACTAGGTTGCACAATACTTCAATACCAAGTTATAGTTCGGCCCTTATTTATGCAATGCACGCAAATACACAGTGAACAGACATCATAGGAATATTCATTGCTATAATGCGACATTCATGCATTTATCCATTTCTAAATAATAATCAATCAATAATTGACCACAACATTTATGCATTTAACTAAGCTACTCAACATTCACACATATGCACAACATATAACATGGAAACCCATTCGGGCAAAAACCACAAGGTGCTCTTCATATAACATTGGCCTGAGGAAATAGATGCACCTTTTGTTTGCACACAAAAGTGCAGACTTTGTTCAAGATCTTCTCTTCTATATTTACAGACTTTCCTCCCTCTCATGCTCTCTGATCTTCTCTCTTTCTCCCTCTACTCTACTCTGGCTAGCGATCCGCACACATCTTGGATCGACTCGGCCTCCTCTACCTGTCTGCACACTCAGCTGCAGAACCACTAATCTAATGCACTCAACTATCTAGAGTCATTAACCAAAAGTATCTATCTCTAGATCAAGCGTCTTTTCACAGAGTCTAGAGACTTACTCAAAATTGTTGTATTAGCTAATTAACTCAAAACTATCTAACCTGTTTACAACTTGGGTTCCTTCTTTTATAGCCCTATTACAGACTCGATACAACTCCCATACTTGCTTCTACAAACTCAATACCGACTCGATACAGACTCTAACAGACTCAACTTTAGTCGCTATCCCAACTGACTTACTATATTAAGCTAACAAGCTGTCTTTCCTATTCTAGCAATACATAACAAAAAGGCGTTATCAGCATGACTTAAAAAGATGCCTTTACACGTGTGGTTTTTGACGTCTCCAATCGAGCTCGTACCCATAATCGTTAAGGACTGTCGCTTTCTCAGCGTTATTCCTTACTGTCATTTTCCTGTCGTTACGCTTCTTCACACGCCTGCTTCTGCGAATATTCTGCCATGTCATCTTGTATATTGCTCTGTCCTTTTGTCGTTGTTATAGCTGATTTTACCACACCTGGTTGATCACATATTTATGGCCTTGCATGTCCATCTGCGGAATATTTGGACCCCCTTTGCCCATATTATACTTTGATGTTCCAATAAAGTCCCCCAAAAACACCTGTTTATGTGTATACGCGACTTTTAAAGCTATACTCGTGTGTATACGCAACTTTTGAGCCAAAACCCGCGTACATCAGGAAACGTGCATTAAGGATTTTTTTTTTGGATTTTTCCACATAGAGTCCCGAATATCTTGACTCTTGGCCTTCCATATGCCTTGAGAATACTCGGACTTGACCTTTCATTGCCTATTTGGAGTGCTATATATTGAGCCTCTTGGATACATTGAAGGAGGAGAAATTTGAGAGCAAGGAAACTATAGTCCATTGTTGCCTCACTTGTTATGCTTGATTATGCATCCCTTTGTCCCTCTGGAGCACACAGTGCTGCTCTTCCCAAGCTTGCCTTTGCTTTGTAAGCTTTCCATTGAGAGATGGAGGATTGAAGTGGTGGAGGCCCATCATTATTGTATCTCTGTTTTTAATAATAGAAATATCCATTTCCTGTCCAATACATGTGCATAAATATGAATATTGTACCCATGGATGTATTTAGTTGCTTATACATGATTGATTATATATGCTAGAGCAGGCCTAACACTTGAATATATAGCATGCTTGTCTTGTTTGTTGTTGTTGAGAGCGAATTGTGAATACAAGCGTGTTGAAAAAGCTCAACGGGGATCTACATCAACCATATGGAATAAGGTACGATTCATATCTCTTAGTGTTAGATGTCTTTATTGTTCTTGCATATTGGAAAGGATTGATTTTTGGTGTCATTCAGTCTATTGTGGTACACCCCAAGCCATAGGAAGTTTCTCTCCATGACAATGGTGGTGTTAAATACCAAATTAGTATTCCCAAAGTGAGCCTAGGTAATGTAAGTGTATCCATAACTCAGTTTCCTTGCACTCCTGAGGTGGGAACAAGAACGTGACTTGAACCACTGGTGGTGCTAAAGGGGATGGGGAAATGGTTGCTTCTTCAGTATGGTGATTCTCTTTAGGTTTAGATGTCGATGTAGAGGTGAATTCTTTCATGTATTCAAAGGTGAAAATAGTACACATGAGATCGTTTGTGGAGGTTGGGATAACTAGTGGAGGACCAAATTATGCCTCCAACAAGGTGGAATCTTTATAAATGTTAGGACCAACATCTTCTTATGACAAATGTGTTTTTGAAACTATGGTGGGTAGGATGTTATCATGGTTTGAATTAGGGTGAGGCTCATAGTATGTGAGTTGGTCAAGCATGACTATTTTCCCATCATGGGGGAACATCATAATGAAAAATACTAATGAGGTAACCAACTTCATGGAATACTGCAGCTACTCTCCAAAAGGATGTTGTAATTGAATTGAGCATCAACTACTTCGATATCAATTACCATTTTACATCCTTGTTCAATGGGGACATTTTGGTATAGACCTTGTAATTTTGATGGCCTCCCATAGTAAGCACAAAGAGAAATAAATGATGGGACCAAGTCTCCTGACCCAAGGCATTTTGAAACATGTGTTTACACCACACAAGTAGATGATCCTTCATCGATTATGCATCGATGAATGATGATATTATCGATAGTGGTTGGAATTTGGAATGCTATGGCATAGGAAAACCAGCGCACCAATTTCTAGATAGAAGGTCATTAGGCACAAAACAAAAGGGTCAATTGCACCTAAAGTTAACAATAATGCCTTCTTTTGGGAAAGGAAAGACTGAATAACTTATAAAGTGGACATGGCTATGGGGGATTAGGTCAAGTCATCTACAATGATATAATTCTGGGAAACCTTCATGTGAGGGTTATGGGAAGTTCATTAGAGTGATGGTGATGGGATCTTAGGGATATATTCATTACTTGTACATGGTATTTGCAAAGTCCAAATGGAGGTAGTAGGTTTATCTTCCTTATGCATTTGGTTAGGCATTCTAGAACCTTTGTTATGGGTTTTAACGTTTATCTCTTCTATGTTCATGTAGATATTTTGTAAAGTTCCTTAGGGGGTGAGGTTATTGCTACTGGGATACAATCCCTTAATTGAAAAAATGTTGTTGGAGCATCGCTTGTTGTGGTTGTGTGCATTTTTTGGTTGAGGGGGGTTGGTGCTAGCCTTTTTTTTAGCCTCAATCAAATATTGACACTATGATTGTTGGGCTCTGATCTACCAATGTTAATCAGACCTTAAATTTATATCAATCCGGGTTAGTAAGCTTAGAGGCATATCCAAGTTTTAGGACTTAGAGCTAGACTTGTTTGGATAATTTAATTATCTGTGAAGTAAACCTACTGGCAGATTAAAAATACTGTAACTTTAAAGATACAAAAATCCTTTTATAGGGATAACTTCATTTGTTTCCTTTCAAGTACACAGCAATCTATCTATGGAAGCAATTTGTTGGTGAAAGAACTGAGATAGTAAAAGCATTTAAACAACAACTCTAACTCTAACATACAGACTACAAGGTTCTGCCTAATCTTCCAGCGCTGAGTGAACAGTTAACCATTAAATTCTTTTACAAGAAATTGTTCATAATTTATAATTGTTCTTTAACACTTTATCTTTAAATGAGCAGCAATGTATAGCATAGTGAAATCACAGTCTGAACTGTTCTTTTAATATTTAAAATAAATGACAGAGCTCATGTAAATGTAAGTAATGTGCAGCACATTGAAATCGTAGCTTGAACCATTAAATGAGAGAACAGAACTGTAATAAAATCGATTTAAAACTAGCTGAATTCGTTCTGCAATAATAAACTAAAAACTACAGGGATTAACACATACCAATGGCACAATCTAAATCGCCTGGATCAAATCAAATCTCTGCAAACATTCAAATCGCTACACCGACAAGTAAAAGAATGTGTGAATTCAACAATGGGGGCCCTCCAGTGCCTCATTCACACACCAATTGAATATTTACAGAACTAAAACTCTAAATGTATTCACCATCAAATTGATAACACAGTAATGAAACCACGCAGTTCAGAAACAATATACGTTTCTCCCAAATCGTGATGGTTCTTCATTGTTTTGTGAAGTACTTATACAAATTTGAAATAAAACTGGAAATGCTATAATCCTGTAAACTAATTAATAAACATAGCCATCGAGATCCTCATCAGAATCGTGAAACTCAACAAAATCAAAACTGCCCCTTCTTTTGTGTTGAACAGGAGCACAGGTGGCCGCCTTTGACTGAGGTTGACTTGAAATCTGTAAAGGCCACATCACTGATCCGTTGAATGTTCATCCATGCTTGGACACTGAGGATCTTTCCTCTATCTTCCAGTTCCCGCCTAGCTGTCCTGCAAATGCTCAATCTTGGAGATAATACGGGAAGTTAGTACATCCCGTAATCTAAATAAAAATCTTAGTTAAAATGCTTAAAAAGTATCAAAACTCAATTTATTAGAAAGTAATGACATTATACCTCTTAACCAAGGTTCATAGGTGAACTTTAAAGCTTTTCTAATCAAAATGAAGGTTTTATGAAGGGAAATGAAAGATATCTAAGTGGCAAAAAGGGGTCAAAACGGTGCCCAACATCTCCCCCAAGAGGAGACTGCTGCATGTCCCCATGCCAAAAAAGTTTGACCCTGTTCAAAACCAAAATTTTGCTGCTGATCATCTTGCTTCTAGTCTTCTATCTGTGATGATGCATCTGTTGAAGCCCGAGATGCATAGAGGACCTTCAGTCTCTCATACTTAGCCTTATAAACCTTCCTTTGCTTATACCATCTGTATGCTTGTTTAGTGATGCGTGTCCTCTGAACCTTCAGCTTCCTGTTGACTTCTATTAGCTTCTCATTCTTTTGCTCAAGTTCCTCTATTTCAAGTTTTAATCTTTTAATCTCTTTATTGCTTTTAGAAGCCTTCTTTTTCTTCATTTTTATTGGAGTTTGCTCAGAATTGGTATCTATTCCAAATTCTTCATGCTCTTGGGCTGAATCTTCTTTTTCCCTTTCCATAGCTTGTTGTTCTGAGAAAAGAGAAGCTGAACTTTTAGGTAATTCCTGTCCTAACTGCTTCTCTTTTTCCTTCTCTTGCTGGTCTAAAAAGAGGTTGATCCTTTTTGCCTGCTTGATCACCTCATCAGGATCTTGGATATCTTGTCTTTTTTCAGCTGCTGGATCTTCTTCTTGAATCTCCAAGGCTTGTATAGGTTCTTCATCTTCTAATACTGATTGGCTTTGAGCTTGCTTATACTTTCTTGGCTTTGTCTGGTAGGTGGTGAAGATCTGATCTTGTTTTTGATACTGTTTTACTTTTCTCTTCACACTTCTAGTTTGTATCCTTCTCTGAGGCTGTTTTGAACTTATTGCCTCAGAGTTGTCCTCATCATCAATAATCAACAACACTTCTTTCTTTTTCTTCTTCCCCTTTGGCGATTTTGATCTTGTTGCCTCAGGGTATGTGATCATCAACAATTCATCTTCTTTGGGACCTTCTTCAAGCAATTCTTCTTGCTCTTCAAACTGATTGTGAACTAGAAATCCTGACCATGTCAAATTCTGCCTTTGTAACTCATGCTGGATGATGATTTTAATAAGTCCACAGTGAAACAGGCTTGTCATCTTGTCTTTTGGACGCCTTTGGACAGCTTTGGCCATCTTAGTCAAACTCTGTAGCAGGAAATAGGGCATATTGATCTCACATTCACCTTTTAAATGTTGTAACAGCTTGATGTGATAAAGGTAAACAATGCTGAATCTGCCTTCACAAGTAATAAATTTTTGAATGATGTAAACTATTTCATCCATGGATGAACCAGCTAGCTTCTTGGTATCCCTTTTTTCCAATTGACTAACCCTGCTCTTGACCTGCACAAAAATGGCATCCATGCTTTCTCTTTAAACTGTTTAGTCTTGAAAAACCTTTCCCCTTGCTATGGTAGGCCAGTAACTTGTGCTAGGATGTCTTCTGACAGTCTAAAATGCAAGTTCCCCACTCTAACTCTTTCTCCATCAAAGGTTTCAGCAAAAACTAAACTAGCTTGCTCATTATGCCCATTAAATTTTTCAAAGAAATTTACCCACTACTTACTTTCAAAAATCTCCATGCAAGTTTCATGAATATCAGTGGAATTAAACTTTGCTGGTTCAAATCTAGCTGACATTTTGAATTTAAACAGAAAACTTCAATTTTTAACTCTGTCTTTGTCTTTCTGTCTCCACAACAATACTTTGAATTTGTAGGATTTATGTCGGTCTGAACAGAGTATTCAGCAAAGAAAAGGGTTTTAAGCTTTACCTCTTCTCTGGTGTGATTATTTTTACTTCCTCCTGCACGATTTCCACAGTGATTGGAGTATTCACGGCGTCCCTCACATTGACTGTCTTTCCTCCTGCACGATTTCTTCAGCAAATGGTGTCTGCAAACTTTCTTTTTACTGACTGTCTCTCTTCCTGTGCAATTTCTTCAGCAAATGGTGCATTCACACTTCCTGTAACTCACAGCTTCCTTCTCACTGTCATTTATCTTCCACAGCACTCGATTTTTGCAGAGACAACAATTGAACTCGGCCTCAAGGAAAATGACCAAGTCGTGGTCTCTAATTTTACCAATACATAATGCAGGAATCAAGTTTACTTACATGCTGTCGTGGGGCATCATTCCATGTTTTCCTTCATCATTTCAAAAACGTGCTTCTTCATTCAATTACTCATGAAAATGAAAGGTAAGGTTTTGATTTATAATCTTTTATATGCCCATCGTTTAATGCACCAGCTGTAATGTATACTTCAGTCTCGTTGTATACCCAATGTTTTTAATAAACAGGCTATAGTAAAAGGACTTTTTTTCTCTTAAAATAAACCTTTTTCCTTTATAAAAACTGTGCTGAAGATATATATAACCTTGTTTTCTTCCTCAAATTACCTAATGCATGATGCACTAAATATATATAAAAGAAACTTTTTTTGGAATTCGTTTATGTCTAAATATTTCACTTATTGCTGAGAATGAGACCCTGTTTGTCTTTAAACCAAGAATAAAACTCTGCCTGTAGAATGCAATACATATCCTGTAGAATGTAGTATAGTCTTTTGGCCATTTAAAATTTCCCTTGGGTTTGATCCTGACAACCATCTTGACCTCTAGGGTGGAAAAATGAAGTGCTGGCAGAGACTACTGGAAGAAAAATGGAGTATTGGCAGAGACTACTGGATGAAAAATGGAGTATTGGCAGAGACTATCAGAATAATAAAAAAAAGGCAGTCAAGCTTTATAATAATTGGTAACTTGTCATCACTTAAAAACAAAGAGTTCTGAAACTTTTTAAAACATAAAAACTATAAATTCTTACAGACTTTGCTGGATGTCTCTGTATGATGAGTGTGCTGCT
>LPNX010965045.1:45888-81074 GCA_001517045.1 Pseudotsuga menziesii | reverse complement strand
ATGATGATGATGATGATGATGATGATGATGATGATGATGATGATGATGATGATGATGATGATGATGATGATGATGATGATGATGGGCTCTATCAACCGTGGAGAGAGATTAAATCTCTGGAGGTGCAAACCTCTCAAATCTGTCGAGGTGCAAACCTCTTCTTAAGTATTGAGTGCACCTCTCAAATCTCTGGAGGTGCAAACCTCTTCTTAAGTATTGCACTCAAGGAGCTATCAGCTTTGGTGTGTCCTATATATATACATTGATTTGATTCAAACCAAAAGACACATCCTTTTATTTAGCCCCAAGGGTTAGCTCAATTGGTAAGACGTGCGCACACTCTCTCGGTACAGGGGGAGGTCACGGGTTCGAGCCTTGAGTCCTTTGGGGTTAAGCCTTCTGTGAGGAAGGCCGGCGGTTTACCACCTCTACCATCCACTAATGTGGGGAAGTATTGCTGGGTTTCCCGTGGACATTTACTCTGAAAAAAAAAAAAACATCCTTTTATTTAAGGTCGACATATAATATTTTTATTATTAATATTTAATATTATTTATGACCTACATAATATTTTTTATTATTTTTTATTTGTTAGCAATGAACATGACAACATCTCCCCCATACCTGGTTTTAAAACCATATGCAAGGCCCTCCTAAACCATGTACAATAAAACCATGGGTTGTTCACGGGGGCTTCACTTGTTGACCAATATCCTATCACGTTAGTTCATATTGTGGGTTTTAAAATTATTAAAAATTGAACCAATATATTGCAGGTAATGGGGGCATGAGGGGTTTAAGGTGGGGGTGGGTAGGGTGGTTTATAAGGATTGAGGTATAAAAAGGGGTGGGGAGGAGGTTTTAAGTATTGGGAGGGGGATTTAACAAAAAGAGTTTGGGTCAATATCTCTGGAAATTAAGGGTATTCTTTAATATCCCACGATCGCACGTGCTATGTGAGATGTTCACTAAATGAAGTCCCCGTGGGGTTGTTTAGGAGGCCTTGCACATGGGTTTTAAACCATTTGCAAGGCCCTCCTAAACCATGTACAATAAAACCATAGGTTGTTTAGGAGGACTTGCACATGGCCTTAAAACCATGTGCAAGGACAACATTTTTTTTAGGATTATTCAATTTTTTATTTTTTATTATTTTGTTAGGTAGGATCATTACAACATCTCCCCCTTATTGAGTTGTTTTTCCGACTTTTTTTTAGCGGATAATTCAATTTTTATTATTTTGTTAGGTAAGAACATTACAACATCTCCTCCATATTAGGTTGTTTTTGTGGCCGACATTTATTTTAGCGGATAATTAAATTTTTATTTTTTATTTTTTGTTAGTAACAAACGTTACAAACAAAATATCGACAAACGTTACAAGATCTTGCTCATATTGGGCTCACATTGGGCTGTAGAGTACCTCTCAGCACAATGATGATGATGATGGCCTATATCAAACTCTAAGAGAAAAGATTTATTTGCTTTAAAATACTATTCCTATGTTCAAAGGAGTGTTCCTAACTCTTTTGAAAATGAGTATCCCTGACTCGCTATATTTTTTAGGAGCTAGAAAGTTGGAAAGATTCAGTGATAAAGCAAATATTTTTGAACTGAGATCTAATCATGGTGAAAGAAAATCATTCTAAGAGAAAGTGATTTTCATCTTCAACACTCATAGGTGTTTTAGGGATTGTCCAACTTCTAGTTTCACTATGAAGCTCACGAGAGTTTGTTCTGATCTTGACAAAAACAAAATTCTTTGAGGTCGTTAAGATAGAAAGATTACTTCGATCCTAAGTCACAATTAAGGTTAATGATTTCTTTATAGTATTTTAGTTTTTTTTCAACTTTCAAATCTTCCTTCACCCCATTTTCTCTTTGAACATGGAAGTAATACTGCTTTTAATGTTATCTATAATTTATAGAGTGATAGTTTCATCGATTCTCTAATAATTTAACCAGTCTGTGGCATCTTTAATCCAACCCAACTTGAGGGGAATGTGCTATTGGCTCAAGTTAAGAGCAATTTTAGGAAGCTCATCATCCCCTATACTGTTTAATTTTTTCTTGTACATTAGATATCTAATCATAGCCATGCTTTCAATGAGAGAGAGATGTGCTTCTAATAAGAGAATACGATAGGGAAGGTCACTCTTAATTTTAAGATTATAAATAATAAGTTGCATATTCTCTCATTTCCCAATTCTTCTCCAAGATTGTAACAAACCCAAAATACTTAAGTAAATTTTTTTTTGAACTTCATTTAACCAACCAATATGTTAACCCCCAAGTACACTTAACATTGTAAATGACATAAAATTAAGTCAATCTCATATATTCAATCCTTCAATCAAATAGGGTATTACCAATTCAAAGTAAAGGCCCTACTCAAACACATTACTGAATAAAAATATTAATAAATATTCATCAATAGAGTAAATTATTCTCCACCAAAATCCATTATTCCTCTCATTCCTACATCACTCATTTTTGCAAATAGTCACCCTGATAACTCCAATATTAAATAATGCATGATCTTTAGATCTCTCTATTTTAATCCCAACATAACATATTTGTCTATGAAGATGTGAAATCACTCATTTTCCTATCTATTATGCTTAAATAAACTTTCAATACTCTTTAATTCATCATTTTTAATTGCCAACCAATAGCAACATCTAGCCTAAGCTTAATAATGTCTTTAACAACTTATTATTTTTACCAAATAAACCTAACAATTACATACCCAATCTAAAAATATTAAGGACTATATACATTGATTATATTTAAATAATCCATCACATTTCAATAACCCATGACTTTTCCATAAATTATATTACATAACACCATAGCATTTCTACATATGAGTTTCATAACCAAGATATAGAGCTTTAAACATCAACTTAGCAAATTAGGAAAGCATAGCACTAGCAATTAACTTTCTGAAAGAATGTATTAACACAACAAAGGCCACTCATGACTTGACTTTGACTTTCCTCTCAACCAATTGGCTCTCTAACTAGCATATATTTTCTCATCAAGAGGCCACCCTCGACTTGGGCATCGAATCCACTAAGTGGTAGATAAAAAACTAGTAACCCTAAAGATAACCTTTCTCCAATCCCAACATTATATATAAAAGAGTTTCTGAGTCTTGAGATCTCTAATTGTTTAATAAAATAGCTTCGTTCTCTAAAGATAAATTAATGCTAATATATATATATATATATATATATATAATGTTAATTTCAAACAGAAAGCTAAACCACCCCGTAAACTCCTTTATTATGTTGTGCACAACAGGATATATATAAATCGCTCGAGCTTATCATTTAGCATGTACTTTTATTAATTTTTTTCAATCCTAAAGTTCAACTATAGTATTGAATTATTTTATATATATTTTTATTTTTAAAATCTAATTAATTTTGGTTTGATTGGCTACCGATAACATGACGTATGCCTTGATTTCTATTCCCCTAGACTCAGCAGTGAGCATACGCCATACCCTCTGCACACACTGTTAAATTAAATATTTTCTCGGTTGCATGGAATTATGTATTCCATTAGGTTTTGGCATTTCATGTGCATAAATTTCTCGAAATTTTATCATATGTTTACATATTTTGACAACTTTGATATTGGGATGCAACTTCCTTTGTTGCAATCAATGAGGGCCTGGCAAGTTGCATGCTGAGGACGTGGAAAGCTGCATGCTAAGGGCCTGGTAACATCCATGGTTGTTCCGTTGGGTAGCCAACAACTTAAGTAAAGCTTGGATGCAAAATAATGGAAAGAGTTTGAGAGAAGGTAGATGATCGTTGATGAGGAACCAAATTTTTTGGTTGAAGTTGATTTCTTCCCAGCTCATTCACACTTCTTTGCTCTGCAACACCTAAACACGATTCAAGTACATTGTAAGTTTTCAGCTCGTCAAAATCTGTAACAAAATCAGGGCTGAAGAATAAATACATAGTGAAGTTGAGATGATTACATTTTATTTTGAATTTAATTTAATTTACAGTTTATAACCCCAAGCCAAGCCCCTAATTTCACATTGTGCAGGATGGGAACTTACAGGTGATTTTGCAGGAGTAGGATTTGTCCTTTTCTAACTGCAAAACCTCGGTGAAGAACATCCTTAATGAGAGGTGCTTATGCTTTAAGAAGTCATTGGATATTTTTGAATAAAAATCAAATCAGAGTGGTGACACTGAGTCCATGGATCTAGAGGTTTAGGGTGTTTCGGTAGCCGCCAAACAGCAGTGGCCACATATTTGATTCATTGGTGATGGTTGATCGGGCTGTCAAAATGGAAGAATTTGGATGTAAGTTTATCATAGTCCTTGGAGTTGATTTCATGCCCGAAAATGTTCATTCTATGTTGACTTTGGAAAGGTAATTCGATTTCTATCTTACAAAGAAAGGAATTTTGAACCCATGAGAGCTATATGATGTGTTTTTTGTTCATCATGTTTGTTCAAATATTTTTTTGATTTCCTTGCAAATCAAATCATATGGATATTAAACTTTCTCATTTTGTGCCAAGTTGGTGTTTATAGGATGCCCAGTGAAAAGACTGGCTTCTCATTCGCTGATGTTGCAGGTTTACAAAATTTACCAGCAAAGACTATCTTTAATTTCTTCTTCATACCCAAAGCAGCGGCGTCGTCTGCCTCACAAAATGTGGTTTAAATCCCGACACTCCAATGGAAACAACCGCCGTGGTAATCCCTTTGTCGTTCCCATTAACATGATGAATTGCATGCCCGTTAGCAGTTCTGTTACTGTTAACATATGCATCACTATATGAATGTCCGTTTCCAAAATCTATTTGTTGTTGCTTCCCCATTTTATATGTTGTAAAGATGAGAGAAGTCAAAAGGAAGCAAGCAAAAATTTGTAGGTACCTAGCTAGACTAATAGCTTTAGTAATGCCTACTCCTTAACTATACTTTATACTTCTTAGGTTCCTGCTAACGATTAAAGCTTTAATCGAAATTCTTCAACGCAGGGCTAAGCTCGAGAACAGAGATGAACAATTTGATGTTGTAATAGGAGACCTCACAAATCCTATGGAAGGAAGTCCTATTATCAATTGCACACTAAATATTTCTATGATTTTGTTCTAAAGCCAAAGCTGAGCCACATAGTAGTGTTAGTTAATCATGTATAACATCGATATAAAAATCGCTCAAATTATTATAAAAACTATTTATTGACAATCTTCTTTTGTTGCGTCACTTCTTACATCAATTAACAAGATAAAGAATAAGTTGATAATAATAAGGCATGATTTTAGTAGTATTGTAGTTCTAGGAGTCTCACCGATAATTGCAACCCACTTCAGTTCGAGGCTTGAGTTTCATAGACAGTTCTATTCTAATGGAATCAGGAAAGGAGATAAAAATAAACTTATATGTAGACGACATTTTTAAAATAATGCCAAAAAGGTTAACTTGAGTAGCCTCCACCATAAAGTGTAGAACGCAATTAAAAATCTATTCCATATGAAGATTGAGATCAAGAAGAACAAAATAGGTGTATGTTCGATTCTAGTTCACAATAAAACCTCATTGTAAGGATGTGGTCTCAATGAAAATGACAGGATCAATTACATATTAATGAATGCCAATCAAATTTTAAGGTTCGGTAGGCTTAGCAGGAATCACAAGCTTCCTCATATGACCCATTATTTAAGTAAAAAATTAGAAACGTTAGTGGAAATTAATGGGATGGTCGGATATGGGACTTACCTGATAAAAAAGAAAGCAAGTGTAAAATGTCTCCATGGAGAGCCAATTTCCACCCATAGTAGAATGCATCATTGCTTTCCCTTACCCAAAAAGGAGAGGGGACAAGGAATTGTTTTCTTGAATTTCACTATGGACTTTAAAAAATATTTTTTTTGTTTTTTGGGATCTTACCAGTTTTTTTATATATATTACTGTGCTCTTTGAAATGACCTTTTTTTTTCTCGTCTTGTTTGTTTTGTGGATCACATAGTGGAATATGAAATATATTTTTGGGGAGAGTAGTAGGGTGAAAAAATTTTACCCAGTTTTTCAAGATACGAGGAAGAACAAAGTCACTCCTATACCTTTTAACCACGCAAACATAGTTACACATGGTTTTATGGATTTAACTGTGTAGTCTAAAAAACCTCTATACGTTTTGGCTTGCAGATATCTGTAAAGAGTGGGAAAGGGACTTCCTTGAGATGTGACTCTTTTTCTTTATGGATTTTTCACTTTATCATGAGTTTAAAGTTTCTGGCGTCGAGTTAATATTTTTGTGTCATAGTTTTCGCTGTATCATAACTTTAAAGTTTCTCGAGTTGAGACTTGAGAGACATTTTTGTGTCATAGTTTTCACTGTATCATGAATTGTGTTCTATTCATTTAATTTTAAGTTCATAAAAATATCAAGTGAGGAGACGCTGATCTTCTCACTCATTGAAGTTTCTGAAATTACAGTTTTATTCACAAATTTAAATCTATTGGTCATATACGTTAAGTAATTTTGAAATATAAACTCTAAATTTGAATTCTTTACATTATATAAAAAAATAAATTAGGTCCTTTTTCTTTAAAAACAATAAGCATTCATTAAACTATTAAAATTATTGAATAAGATAATAGAAAAAACCAATATAAAATCAAACCCCCCACACACGTATATATATATATATGAATTTCTAACATTGAATTATAAATTCAGAATCGTCTTCTAACTTCAATGCTATACATAATGAAATAAAGAATTTTAAAAATACAAGTAACATATTAAAATAAATAAAATTAAAAATATAAGTTAAAAAAAAAAGTAGTAGACAAATTATGAAAAAAAGAGTTCACTAATGTATTTGTTATATTTGTATAATTATATAATTTAAAATAATAATTTTTTATGAATATATTTTTTTAAATAATATTTTTATTTTTATTTTATTTAAAATAAAAAAAATTAATTGAATTATATATGTCAATTGTAAGTAAGCATGCGAATTAGTTTAAATTGTTTATTATTAATTTATGATTTGTCTTTTTTTGTTTTTATTATTATTTAATTAAAAGTAACACATTATTGATTTTTTTTTAAATTGCAGCTATATGTTTACATTATTAATCTAAGATTTTGATTTCTTGAGTAATATAAAACTAATATTTTTTTTAAAATTTTTTTGTAAGTTGAGATCTAATCTATTCAAAAAGAGAGAAAATAATAGTACAAGAAAAAATACAATCCGCCCTGTTCAGGTGGAGCAGGTGTGGAGTATCAAAGTATAGTTAGGCCTTCCCTCCGAGAGGGAAAACAAATCCAAAATGACCCTCCCTCTTGAAGGGAAAACATCCCTGCCAAATGAACATAGACAAAAACACTCACAGTTCAAAGAAGGTGTGGCAAGAGCCAACACGTGGACAGTACATAAACAAAGGAAGCCAAACATAAACAAAACTAAGCGGCACGTGGCCGGAAAGAACATGAATGTGGCGCATGCGGCAGACAGAAGGAAACATGGCCGTGAAGACCATGGGTCAGGGTTTTTGCCCAGACCATGGTTCTTGTGTAATTGGACATGTGTAACCTGGAGAAACTAGGTGTGTAGGATCGCCTGAAGATGTCTTCGAACTATCATCAAATGTCGCTATTTTTTCATAACTGGAGCTAGAGGCTTCCTTCCCTGAGACTACAGGTGGATTTTTGGTGGGTAATGGAGAGGTCTTCTTCGACACAATTGGGTTGGATGAGAAATTGCACACAGAGCTGGAGGAGGGTCTCAGGTGTGGAGGGGGAACAAAGCTTTGTGGTGGAGTCAAGGTATCATGCATACATGGAGAGGCTTGAGATAAGACCGGTTGGGGGCAAGGTGGTGCAGTCGCTTGTGGGGGTGGGGGTGGTTGAACAAGAGGGGCAGGGCGTGGTGGAACCAGAGGATGGAAGAGGAGGACCAGGCACGTGAGCATGTTTTTGAAGACCCAATAGTTATGTCATTGCTCCACCGTGCGTCTGGCTGCATCAAGCGCTCCAGACAGTTCATCCTCCCAGTCCGAGACAACTCTTTACACCTCCTCCAGAATTTCCAGGTTGAAGCCATTGTTGCTAGCTTGAAAAGAGAGGGGAATATGGCCTTCTCACCGTGCATGGAGTCCTCATCCCTTGCATGAAGTGCCTCTCTATCTTCTGGGAATGGTGGAGGGATGAGATGACTGGCTTGAGCAAGGCTCTGGGCAGGTGAGCTAAGATAATGGGGAGCGATGCAAGGGCGTGGAGCAGCAGATAGACAGGTGAGGGTGGCTTGAAGCAGAGGGTGTTGACCCTATTGCACTGAGTGATCATGGAGAGCTTGAGGAACCGAGAGAGCGATAAAGAACCAAAGGAGCAGAACAGTGAGGTAAAGTCAGAGGGCCATCTTCCCAATTGAATGGCGCTTGTGTGAAGCCCAGCAGCCAGGCGGAGGAGTTAAGGCGTCCAAGCTACGATGAGCTAGCTTCTTCCTTCTGTCGAGCTGTGGAGTGGCCACGTCTGTCTGAGTCTTAAAGGCCATTAATGGTTGTGGGTTGAGCACTGGCTGGAGGGGCCATGTTAGCCTCCACGTTGGTCTGACTCACACTCGCATCCGAAGATTTTTTTTAAAATTTAACAATTAATATGTTAACTTAATAAAATTATATATATTAATAATTTTGGATGTTTAGTTGTAATTGTTGTATATTCAAAATGAAAATAAGTATTTCATCACATCAAATTTAAAATTGTAATTTCAATGCAAATTTAATAATTCATATTTTTATGATTGTAAATTAATAAAATTTAACTTATTTTTATTTATATAATTTTTTTTCCAAAATAAACATAAAATTAAAAAATCTTCAAATTTTGTATTTATTTTACAAAATTTTGGAATCTTAAATTAAAAAAATGAATATTCAATATAGTTTTATTGATTATGATTTCTGGTAAGAGTTTCAAATTTCTTTAAATAAAACTATAATTTTGAAAAAAAGTTGTAAAACTTATAATTGTTTTCTCTAACTTTTTCACAACAATATTCTACAATTTGTTTTCCAAATTTTATCAATATATTTTGTCAAATAAATTAAATCTTTTAAATATAAAACTATATTAAAAAAATTTACCAAATAAAATTTGAATTTTTCTAATTATGAACTTATTTAAAAAAATTAAAAATATATACACTAAACTTAAAAAGTGTTATTTATAAAATTTATAGCATTCTAAAATACAAATTTATTATTATAAGTGCATGTTATTATTAATTAATTTTATTTTCATTTGAATTCTTCTTTTGAACTAAATTGTTATTAATACTAATATTGATTTTTATTTCTTTCCTTAAGCTTTCACATTAACATGATAGTATAAAGGGACTTTGTTTAACTAGGAGATCTTATGTGAGTAGGAGGTCTATTCTTTCTCTCAATTCTTACTTCCCACCCTCTTCATGTGAATCTTCTTTCTATTACGAATTTTAAACATTTTTTTATTTGGAGAAAGATACTAAAGAGATTTCCTCTTGATAGCTTATATGTTATTTCATTTGTTTTTTTTGGATAAAATCATATTAATTAATATTAGTTGAACTTTAGCATTCAGGATGTTTTTGGTCCAATAAATGTTTGAATGTACACATTGCAAAATCTGTATGTTTAGTTTTATAGTAATATATATGTGTTTGTTTATATGAAGGTGAATATATATATATATATAATTTCTCTAGATATAAATTGGTTTAGATTTGTTTAATTTATATGGTTAACTATAAAAAATATATGTCTAGATGATTTGAGAATGAGATATTGTTTATCATAACATTGCAAATGAATTTCAAGCCTTACACATACAAAGAGACTACATTTAAAAATATTCTTACATTTATAAATACTTAATGATTTTTTTATGTGTCATTTATACTATATTAAAGTTGCATCAATGGTATCCATGGATTAAGGTTATATGTAAATGTCTAAAGATGATGAATATACATTTTATTTTCTGTGTAATATCTTATATTTTTTTCCTTTATTAATTTGTTTTTACTGAGGTGGCCTTGTTTGACAATTTTAAGATTGGAAGCCATCATAGACAAGAAAGATGGTATAAACAACTAAGAATTTTTTATGTTAGTAAGAGGGGTCTTAGACTAATAAAAAGTTCTTCCCGACAAGCTTGGTTGTCACTCTGGTGATTATGCAAGAGGTCCATACTTGACAAGTTTAACTAGCCATTGTTGCTTGTTAGAAAACAGGACTGCAGAGCAATAACAGTCATATAGTTAAATCATTAAACAAGATGCAAAACAAATTAAACACATTAAAAAGAGACACAGATATAACGTGGTTCACCCAAACGATGGGCTACATCCACACAGAAATTTCCATTCCTTTTTATTACCGTCCAGAAAGATGAAGGGATAGAATCTGTAGCAATACCACTACACTTCCTCTTCACGCTCTCACATACTCTCTCACACAATCATAGAGATTGTTTACAATGCTACAATACAATAAAATACCATACACAACCATGTTACGATGATTTTTTTTATAGGGGAAATACCATGGGAAAATACTACGGTTAACCCAATACCATGGTCCGCAAAACCGTTTTCCAACAAACATCCCAAAAAAATTTCTCGGGAGTCAACCCTTGAACCTCCATTTCTCGGGGCATTGCCCCCAAACCCCCTTTTTTGAAGCACTTCCGTGAACCCCAAAGCAAGCGGAGCGAGTGTACAGTACACCTGGGGTACAAACACGAATCAATAATATCTCTGGATCTGGAAGATCAGGCTCCACAACCAACAATCTCCCACTTGGAGACTGATCACAGCAACTCCACAACTATTGCACTTACTGTACTATGCTTTGGACCTTGGACTTGGAAATTTTCATATTTTCACCTTCATGCTTGAAGGCCAATAGAAACCGAGTAGGAACTCAGTTTCTCTTTGGTTACTTTGTTTGTCAACATGTCTACAGGATTCTGTCTAGTATGTATCTTTTCCAGTTTTAACATTTCTTCATCTAGAACAGATCTTATGAAGTGGTACTTGAGCTCTATATGTTTAGTATTCGAATGAAATGCTGAGTTCTTTGCAATATGAATGATGCTCTGGCTGTCACTGTACAGCCTACTATGCTCCTTCTTCTTACCCAATTAGTCCATGAACCTCTACAACCAAATCATCTCCTTACTAGCCTTTGTAGCGGCAACATACTCTACTTCTGTTGTTACAAGTGAAACAATTTGTTGCACTTTTGAAATCCAACTTATTGATGTTCCACCCATAGTAAATACATACCCTGTGGTGCTCCTCCTGCTATCTTTATCACTGGCCATATCTGCATTAACATATCCCTGTAGAACAGTGTCTGAACCTCCAAAACATAATGCATGAGAGGTGGTACCTCTCAAATACCCGAGAATCCACTGTACTACCTTCTAATGCTCTTTACCTGGATTATTCATATACCTTCTCACAACTCCCACTGCATGTGTGATATCTGGTCTTGTGCACACCATGGCATACATCAAGCTTCCAACCATTGATGAATAGGGAATCATGGACATGTAATCTATCTCTTGCTGTGTATTTGGACACATCTCCTTACTTAGTTTGAAATGGCTGGCTAAAATTGTACTAACTTGTTTTGCAATTTGCATTCTAAACCTATGCAACACCTTTTCTATGTACTCACCTTGAAGCAACGTCAATTTGTGATCTTTCCTATCGATTGCTATTATCATACCAAGGATTTGCTTTGCAGCACCCAAATCCTTCATCGCAAATGATTTAGCTAGTTTTATTTTGAGAACATTTATATCTTGCATGTTAGACCCTTCTACAAGCATGTCATCCACATACAATAACAATATAATATATCTTTCGTTATCTAGCCTCTTGAAATCAACACAGTGGTCAGAATGACATCTATCATAAACTTATCAAATGTTAAATATGATTGCCTTGGAGCTTGCTTCAGGCCATACAAGCTCTTCTTCAACCTACAAACCAAATTCTCCTTCCGTTTGACCTCATACCCCTGTGGCTACTGCATATAAATCTCTTCCTCCAAATCCCCATGGAGAAAGGCTGTTTTTACATCTAATTGCTCAAGATGCAAATCCTCTACCACCACTAGACAAATAGTTCTAATTGAATTCATTTTAACAACAGGAGAAAATATTTCATCAAAGTCTATACCTTTCTTTTGTGCAAAACCCTTTACAACAAGTCTATCCTTGTACCGCTTCTTTCCTCCATCTTCTTCCTTCAACCTGTAAACCCATTTTTTCTGCAATGCTCTTTTTTTTGCAGGAAACTTAACCAGATCTCAAGTCTAGTTTCTTACCAATGAGTTCATCTCCTCATCCATGCCTTGATCCCACTTATTTCTAGTTGTTATTTGCATTTCTTCTTCATAACATTCCAGTTCACAAGAATCAGTCAGCAATAAATAATACAATGAAGGAGAGAATCATTCATGGGGTTTACTTAACCTGGTATATTTTCTTGCAGTTGTAAGAGTTTCAGGTACCTGATGCTGCTCTTGATTTTCTGGTGCCTTTGGAACTTCATTTTCTTTGATTTCATCAAGAACTATTTACTCTGTGTTTTCCTTTTCCTCTTTCTTTCTCTACAACTGATCTTTGTACATGACCTTTTCATTGAATACTACATATCTACTCCTAATGATTTTGCGATTTTTAAAATCCCATAAGCGATAACCAAAAGCATCAACCCCATATCCAATCAAGGTATATTTCTTGGATTTAGCCTCAAGCTTTGTTATATCATCTTTATCAATATGGACAAATGCTTCAGAACCACAAGTTCTCAGAAATTAGTATTTTACCTGTTTACCTGTCATGCCTCCTCTGGAATGCCACCATCCAAAACGATTGAAGGTCCTTTGTTTATTAAATAAACAACATTGTTTACAGTATCAACCCAAAACTGTAAGGGCAACCCTGCATGCAATCTCATACACCTTGCATGCTCCATGATCGTTTTTTTCATCTGTTCAGACACACCATTTTCTTGTGGCGTTCCAGGGACTTTCTTCTCTCTGCGAATCCCATTATGTGAATAGTAACTGTCAAACTTCTTGCTGCAGTACTCACTTCCATTATCAGATATGAGACATTTCAACCTTTTACCTGTCTCATTCTCAGCCAAATCTTTCCACTTCTTAAAAGTATCAAACACATCAAATTTTTGTTTAATGCAATAAACCCAAGTTTTTATAGTCACATCATCAATAAAAGTAACATAATAATGAGAGCAACTAAGAGATTGTACCTGAGCTGGTCCCCATACATATGTATGGACAATCTCTAACTTTTCACTCTTGTTTTCTTTTCCAACCCTGAGAAATATAAATTTCTTCTGTTTTCCATAAACACAGTTCTCAGAGAATTCCAAACTTACCTGCTTAGTATCTGGAAGTAGCTTCCTTGAGTGGAGAATCTGGATCCCCTTCTCACTCATGTGGCCAAGCCTACGATGCCACAACGCCGCACCTGTTTCTGTGGAAGCTATAGAGATAGAATAATCAGTATCATGAGGACATAAATATAACATACATGCCCTATCTCCTTTTGCTATCACCAGTGGTCCTTTAGTGATCTTCCCCCATGTTTCTCCAAACGTAGACAAAAAACCGCTATCTCCCAACTGACCTATTGAGATCAGATTTCATTTCATAGCAGGAATGTGCCTTACATTTTTTAGTAGCCATTCACTTCCATTATTTATATTAATATGTACCTTACCCTTTCCAACAATTTTACGTGGTTCATCATCCCCCAATAAAACATGTCCAACATCACCTTGAGCATAATCATGAAAGAATTTCCTATGGGGTGTAGCATGACATAAATCCCATGAATCTACTACCCACTAATCACTAGTATTATCTAATTCAATAATCAAAGCATCTTGTAACACATCACCTGCTACATTCGCTTCCTGAGTAGTCTCTTGTTGTTTGTCTCCTTTCTTCTTTGGAGCCCTGCAGTCTTTCTTCAGATGTCCTTTCTTACCACAGTTCCAGCACTCTATTTTTCCAAATCTAGACTTGGATTCGCCCTTTCCATACTTTCCATGGTTACCTGGGCTCTTTCCACTCTCCTTTTGTCTCCCTCTACTCTCCATGGTCAACGCATTACCTGATGTCTCACCTGTGCTTTTTCTTTGCATTTCCTTGCTAAAAATAAAACCAACAACATCATCAAACTTAAGAGTGTTTGAATTAGGGACATAGTTACTTACAACCATGACCAAGCTATTCCAGCTTTCTGGCAATGAGCACAATATTAGAAGAGCCCTAACCTCATCATCAAAGTTCACATTTACAGAACTTAACTGACTGGAAATTGTATTAAACTCATTTAAATGATCAACAACAGATCCACCTTCCGACATCTTCATATTAAATAAGCGCTTCATTAAAAATACCTTGTTGGAAGCCGAGGGTTTTTCATAGAGTTTCACAAATGCACTCATCACACCCTATATTGTTTTTTCTTTCAAAATATTGAAAGCTACCGACGATGCTAGGCACAGCCATATTGTTCCCAGTGCCTTTCTGTCAAGAACCTCCCATTCTTCATCCTTCGTAGCCACCGATTTTTTTTCTTTTCTCCCCAACGACAGGTACATATCCTTTTGGTACAAATAGTCCTCCATTTTCATCTTCCATAACTGATAGTTTTGGCCATTAAATTTCTCGACCCTAAACTTTCCCTCTTCTACTGTTGCTCCCATTCGAACCAGAAACCCTTCTTTCCTGTGAGTTTACCAGCCAAATAGCCCTTTTGGATCTGATACCAATTGCTATAAAATAGGACCGCAGAGCAATAATAGTTATATAGTTAAATCATTAAACATGATGCAAAACACATTAAACACATTAAAGAGAGACACAGATATAACGTGGTTCACCCAAACGATGGGATACGTCCACATAGAAATTGCCAGTCCTTTTCATTACTGTCTAGAAAGATGAAGGGATACAACCTGCAGTAATACCACTTCACTTCCTCTTCACGCTCTCACATTCTCTCTCACACAATAACAAAGATTGTTTTCAATTCTACAATACCATACATAGCCGTGTTACCATGCTTTTCTTTTATAGGGGAAATACCATGGGAAAATATTACAATTAACCCAATACCATGGGTGTGCAACCCCGAACCCCCTTTTTCAGTGTGCTACCTCAAACCCCAAAGCAGGGGGAGCGGATGTACAATACACCTCGGGTACAAACATGACTGAATAATATCTCTAGATCTGGAAGATCAGACTCCACAAACAACATTACTTAATAATGATAACTAACAATTGCTCTTTGCACTCTTTTCGCTAACTCAATCACATTATCAACTAAGAATAGTGCAATTAATTCATGACTCATTTGTCTATTTTGCAAATTTCAAAAATCTAATTTGCAATGGTGCATGACATTGCCACCTTCTGGCTCTTGTTTACATTAATGAATGCTTTATTGCAATGAGTACATTTCATAATGTATGATATTAATATATTTCATAATGTATGGTAGAATAATAGTAATGAACCGTCTTTTTAAGGTTTTCTAATAAACTCGATTCTTCAGGAATACATATAATAACTCTCAATCACCTTATTCACTTTTAGTTTCTAAAAGTTATAAATAAGTGGCTAAAGCTTCATACTTTTCATGGTATATTACTCTCAATTCGAGATAACAACTAATTAAAGTAACAAAGGTTAAATTTTTCACTACCAGCATAGATCCATCTAAAAGGAGATCTATCAAGCATTGAGAGGGATCAAATCTATCAAGATGTAAACCCTTTTTTAGAGTGGAAATGTGCAATCCAATGTGTACATTTTTAGTTTATCGAATTATGTTGTTATATATATCTGCAATTCTAAATAATTTAAATTTAAATTAAGGCGACAAGTTATTTTTAATATTTTTTTTTATAAAAGACACGTGTCAAATCTAAGATGAGCACAAAAGGAGCTACACATCTCCCTCCACGGGGTCCAAAAATAAGTTCTGACACTAATATGCATGAATATAAAATCTAAATCAATTAACCACAAATTTTTCTTGTAAATAAACAAGAAACTAACAACATAAAAATTCTGACTTATTTACCATGCTGAGAATAGTTGATGTCGTCAAAGCCGATTTTTGTTGCCAAAACTCTCGCTGAAAAATCCTCCAAGTTCACTAATATCTACCGGTACTCCACAACTTGTTATACTAAATTCTCCGTTGAACACTTCGAACGGATTGCCAATCGTTGATAACCCACCAGTTTCCTCCCTACCANTCTTATTTTTAATAATATATATATATATATATATATATATATATATATAATTTTATTTTTCTTATTTTATAAAAGACACGTGTTAACTCTAAGATGAGAACAGAAGGAGTTACACATCTCTCCTTTACTGGGTTGTAGAATGCACCTCTTCGATGCAAATATAGTTTGATCACTCTTGAAAATCAAATAGGTATAAAATCCACATCCTACATAAACATTTTATTTATTATCCATGTGAGATTCTTATATTAGGAAAATGTGAACTTTAACATTTTGGACAATCATGCCCAGAGCAATGGAGAAATTGCATTCAAACCCTAGCACCCTGTAGAGGAATGATGCACAATTCTTCATGGCTGGTTTCTCAGTTTCTCATCTCTCGTTAACCTGACTGTTACCTGGTCGATTTTTTGTGGCTCTTCTCGTGGTTTTATTTGTTATCTTGCTACTGGGGTTTTTATCATCTGGTAACTCTAACTTGTCTGGTGGCATCACTTCTTTGTGGCTTGTTTATCGGGTTTCTTCTTTCATTAACCTACCTATTATCTGGCCATTTTTCGTGGGTTTTCTTGTCGTTTTATTTGTTAACTTGCGGTTGGGGTTTACACCTTATGGAAAGCATGTCTAGGGTTTCCTCCACCTTGTTTTACAGGTCCCTAGAGTCTGATTTGTCAATGTCTCTCAACCTGATTTTATAGGGGGTTTTGGGGAATTTTTTATTGCTCATTTTGTTTTTCATGAAGGCTCAGGAGTCAAGTGTGCATAATTTGCAGACCTAGTACCAACCTGATAAAAAAAGTGGGAACGTGTGTTTATTTCTTTAATCTGATTTGTTTTTTGGTGCTAATATTAGTTATCTGTCTTTCTGCAGTTTGCATTATTGTTAGATTTTGCTGTCATTTTTTTTTTGCCACTGTTGGTTCCTTCGTGGCTGTCCTTCGAGGATGGCGCATCCTTCAGGGATGAATTTTGGTTTCGGGGAGAAACCCTTATGTGCGGGTTCATTGCTCCAAGTTGACTTTGGAGACCAGTGTGGATGTTCTTGTGTCATGAGAAGCTTCCCTTCTAGCCTCACATGATGGGGTTTCATCTTTAATGGAGGTTCACCGCGATACCTCATGGTTGGTGTGTGGCACATCTGGAGGGCACACCCGTCGTGTGAACAACGCGGGATCTCAGTTTCTTGCAAAGTTGGTATTTGAAAAGGTTAAGTTTGGTAGGCCTGTATGTGTTCTGGGATGGGATGTTACTATCGACATGGTAGCGTCTCTTTCGCAGCATGTGCTCATCGACCGTTTTGAGTATGTAAAAATGTCTTGCTCAAACGTTTTGGCATGGGTTAGGGAAACTCGAAATCCTTTACTAAAGTCCATCTCAAAAGTAGTCACCTTGGCTAATGGTTGGATTTTGTTTCAATTCTTATATGTTGAAGATAGGGTGACCATCGAGTCACAGTACTTGATCTTGGGTATGGGCTCGTTGGTCCTTAGGCAATGGGATGTGGGTTTTGACCCGAGTACTGAATGGGTGGTTCATCACCATCTCTTGTGTTTACTACTTGACTTCCCTATACAATGTTGGAACATTCATGGTTTCATGGCGGCAGCCAAATCACGGGGGATTCACCGGTTGACCATTATCTTATCACGTTCATTCATAAAGGGGTGTTTTTTTAATTATGAAAATAAGGTCAATATATTGTAAGTATTGGGGGGGTAGGGAGTAGGAATTGGGGGTTTTATAGGTATTGGGGGGTATAAAATGGGTATCTAGTAAAAATAGGGAATATCCCCTAAAGATAGGGTTTTTTTAATTGAAAAATTATATTGGGAGGGGGGGGATCAACAAAAGGATTTTTGTGGGTTATCAATATCTAATAAAATTAGGGGTATTATTTAATATCCCATGAAAGAAGGTTCTATGGCATGATTTCATTGAGTGAAGACCCCGTGGGAAAACTCTATCGGTACTTTTATTCTCATCGAGGAAGACAGACTATTGGTTTTTTATCACTCCTTACTGCATATCCTTGTGGATATCGACTTGTCCTAGGGTTTTTCGGATGAGATGGAAATCATATGGGATGAGGGTTAACTCATTGATAGACTTGATTATTGGAAGGTGGCTTTTAAGTGCCACAATTTTCGACATACGGGTCACTCAAATTCATTCTGTTCATTAAAGGGTCTGTCTCCTGGTGATTCAAGTCTCGTCGATGATCCTTAGGCTCAGATGGAAAAGGACATCAATTTCCCTCTTCCACTAGACAAATCTTCTGCTCTGGTGTTTGTTGGTAAGTTTGCATCCAATGTTCCTCTCCTTCAAAATTTTATTTATTTAGTCAATATACTTAATTATCTGTCCCTGCTGGATGCTTTCGATCATTCCTTGATTCCTTGTTTGGCTAGGAAGGAACCTCCTGGTGAAATTCCTTTATGTTCGGGTCCGACTTTGAATTTCGGGGTGGGTATCGATGGTTTTAATGATGTCGGTACTTTGGTCTCTCTGAGGGAGGGTGGGGTTTCCTTTGAAGAAAAGGAATCTCCTCCTCTTCACGCTCCTCCTATTAATGAGCTCAATATCCCTCTTTCTCAATCTTCTTTTCCTGATGAGCTGTTGGGGGTTTCAGATCTATCCTCTCAGCTTAAGGTTGTTGATGCGACTTTGTCTCCTACCTCCTACCTCCCTTTCACTCCCAACCCCATATTACCTCTGGTTGAATCTCCATCTGCTGAAATACTCCCCCTTCCTACTGCCAGCCGGGTTTTCATTACTGTGCGTAAAAAGAAATATTCTTCCAGGGATATACTGCGGGGACTTAAGGATGCTATCTGGGAGCATTCCTTTTTCAACCCCAGGGTTTCTCCTCTCTCAACGTGTGGGTTGAATGATTGTACTGTGTCCTCTACCCCTCAGGCCCTTGGAGCATGTGAGGCCTCTACTGAGGTTATCCAATGAATTTTAAATCCTTCAATATTCGTGGGCTGGGCGGGGGGCCAAAATGAGCTGCTTTCAAAAGGATATTAGATAAGGTCTATCCGATGATTGTATTTATTTAAGAAAAAATGTCCTCGGGGGATGCTGCATGTTATTACTTTCTTAGGTTTCATTCGGGATGGTTTGTCAGTTCTCTAGATGCCTATGGAAATTATTGGGGCACTTTGGTGGGTTGGAACCCTTTGATGGCTGATCTAAAAGCCTTCAATACTTGTGCAGGTATTCTTCTCAAAGGAAGGCTGAAGGGTTTTGATGATCTGGTTCATATGCTGAATTTTTATGGTCCTTACTCTCAAAGGATTTCTTTTTGGGCCAGAGTAAAGGATTAAGGCCTGCTAAATATTCCCCATTTGGTTCTTGCTGGTGATCTGGATTTCACTTGGTTTGCTGATGAAGTCTTGGGATTTGTCCGATCTGTTGATCCTTTGTTGAATTACTTCTACTCCATATTTGATGGGGCTAGTTTGGTGGACATTGAGCCAAGCATTATGTCACCTACGTGGTCAAATGGTGGGTACGGTGGTGATGGCATAGAAAAATGCCTCAATAGTTTTTTATGACAGACTCTTTATGTGATTCTATGGGGAGATATCGGTGTTGGACCCTCTATTATGGTTTATCAGACCTCAAAGCCATTATTTTACAGCTGGTCTTTAATAAGGGAAAAGGCTTGTATCCTTTTAAATTTAATCCTACATGGCTTTCTGTGGATGATTTCATTTCTTTGGTCAAATCTAAGTGGATTATTTTGCAAAAGGAGGTTCCTCCTCATTTCTCTCCTATTCAAGCCCTGATTTACAAATTGTCAAAGTTGGGGCCTTTAATCAAGGAGTGGGAGAAAAATGAAAAAAAAGGAAGATTGTGCCCTTTGTTCTATTGAAGACAAAATTGGTAGCTTGGAGGTTGATCTGGGTGTGGGTATTTTCATCCCTGAGCAGGCTAGACATTTAAAAGATCTTTTACATCAAAAACAAATTATTCTGAATTGTAAGGAGGAATCTCTTCGACAAAAGAGCCAGGCCATATGGCTTCATTCGAGGGATGAAAGTACTAAATACTTCCATTCTTTTGCAAACCGCAAAAGAATCAAAAACTCAATATGGGAAGCTTTGGATGATTCTGGGAATCTTGTCAAGGATCAGGATTCTATTAAGCAAAGGGCCATTTCATATTTCTCTTTATTATACAAGGATCCAAAGATTGCTATTATCTCTGATCAACTAGAGTATCTTAAACTATATCCAACTGTTTTTACTAAGGAGGATTGTGATCTACTTGGGGGGCCTATTGTTTTGCGGGAGGTGGAACTTACTCTCAAATATTTCGCTAAAGATAAGAGCCCTGGGCCCAATGGTTTGACTTCAGAATTTTATCTCCACTTTTTTGAGATGCTTAGTCTTGATCTTGTGGCAACCATTGAAGATACCAGAGTCTCTAGTCTCATGCCTGATTGTTTAAATACTACCTATCTGAATTTGATTGCTAAGGTTGATAGACCTTCATAATTTTCCGAGTATAGTTTGATTGCTTTATGCAATCTTCTGTACAAATTGATCACCAAGATTATTGCGAGAAGGGTGAAAAAGGATCTGGGTAAGGTTATTTCTATTGAACAATTTGGTTTTTTGCGGGAGCATCAAATTCTTGGTGCGATAGGTATTGTTCAAGAATCTATTCACTCAATCAAGCAAAAGAAGTTCTCTGCTCTGGTTCTTAAACTTGACTTGGAGAAAACATATGACAAGGTGGATCGATCCTTTTTACATTTAATTCTTCTTCAGATTCGCATTCCACAGAATATCACTTAGTGGATTATGTCTTGTGTGAAATATGCATCCTTTGTTGTCCTTGTTAATGGTTCCCCTACGAAATTCTTCAAGGGAGTTGTGGCATCCACCAAGGCTATCCTTTATCTCCACATCTTTTTTTATTTATTATTGAGGGTCTCAGTCTGATGCTTAGTAAAGAAAAGGAGGATAATGTGATCAAAGGTGTGAAGGTCTCTGGTACTATATATGTTTCTTGTACTCTATTTGTCGACAATGTCATTATTTTTGGACATAGGATATTTGCTGAATGGTTTTCTATCAGAGCCCGTCTAACCTTTTCTATTGTGCTTTAGGAATGACCTTTAGTGTTGTTAAATCATGTTTTAGACACAGTGGGGTTGATGATAACACATTACATGCTATTGAGAATATATTGTCTGTGTAGAGTAAACACTTGGAGGCTGGTAGTTCTTATCTGGGATTTTTCCTCAGACCTAATTCTTATAGAAGATCTGACTGGGACTGGCTGGTTAGAAAAGTCCACTTTCGTATGAGTCCTTGGTCCTCAAAATGGCTTTCATTGGGGCGTCGTTTTACCTTGGTTACTTTTGTTATGCAATCACTACTTGTGTATTGGTTCATGTTATTTTGTGTTCCTTCTTCTATCATGAATCATCTTCATAGTTTGTTCTTTAGATTCCTGTGGAGGGGTACTCAGGATTCTGCAAAGTTCCACTCGGAGGATTGGAAATATTTGTCTTTGTAAAAGGTTGGGGGTGGCTGGCATATAAAACACCTAGGGTTATTCAATATTTCTCTTTGTGCAAAGAGTATTTGGAGAGGGCCGAAGATGTCCAATCTTTGGTGCAATATCCTTATATCTAAATATTTGAAGAGATTACCTCCTGAATCGTGGTTGTTTAATGCAAAGTTTTCTAACTCTAATGTTTTGGTTGTTTGGTGTAGTTTTTGCTCTGCACTTCCTGTCATCTTATGGGATATTTGTTGGTTGGTTTGTAGGGGTAACAATATTTATCTTGGCTCCATCCTGATTGTTGGGATTGATCACTGGAAGTTCTCCATCAATTTGTTGTCTAGTTTAAATGCAAAAAATATTGCAATTTTAAAGCAATCCAATGTAGATTGTGTGGACCCTTTCACTGGTTGGCTTCCTGGTTCAGAAGCCAAGGAATGGAATGACCTCACCTTTAACCTTCAGGAGGCGGGTATATATTTCAATAATGAACCTGACTCTTTGGTTTGGGCTAGAAATAAGGTTGATGCTTCTGTCACGGCCAGCTTAGCTTACTCCTCTTTGTTAAATTCTTATATGACTTATCAGTCGGATTGGTGGCATTCCATCCTGTGGAAGAGAAAAGCTCCTCTTAAGGTGAAATGTTTTACATGGCTTATTTTGAACCAGAAGATTCTTACCTGGGATATGTTGCAGGGACAGGGTTTTCAGGGTCCGAGTAGATGCATGTTCTGTTTAAACGATCTAGAGACTGCTAAGCACCTTTTTTTCCTCTTCCCTTGCTTTCGTGGACTGTGGATGCATCTGTGTGTTCTGTGGAATTGCCATTGGTCATGGAGGGCTCATAATTTCTTGGATTTCATCTTACATATCGAAAAACATTCTACTATCCCACTTGAGCTATTCTTACACTATATTTGGGAATAGTGGCGTATGAGAAATGGCTATTTGTTCCAGAGGATTCCTGTTGACATGGTCCACATTGTTCACAAGGTTTTGTCTAGTTTTGATCTTGGTCTTGTGCTTGGGACTCGTAGTCGACCTCGTAATATTTGTTATCCTAAGATGCTTGCTGAAGATTGTATTGTCTTCTTTGATGGGGCCAAACAACATGGTTTGTGTGGTGTTGCCATGGTCATTTAGGTTGAGGTGAATCACTCCTTTTGGTTCTGTATGAATTCCAGAAAAGGATCTAACACTCACGCTGAGATGTTGGATTTTTAAGGGCTCATATTTTTCACAAAATACTAGGGTATTGGATTGCAGATGGTACTCGGTAATTCACGGTTCATTATAGATTGGGCAATGAAAAGACACAACTTACAATCTCTCGTTCTCTATCCCTGGATTGGTAGAGTTAGAACTTTGTTGGATCAATACTCTTCCTTCTCCTGGTGGCACATCTACTGTGAATATAACACACAAGCTAATTATCTGTCTAAGTAGGGGATAGGCTTGGCACGAGGTTCAATCAGCTGGAAGGATTTTTCTTACGGTGGGATCATTGCTGAAGGAACAATGGACTGTTTCTAATGATATTATGTCTGTGGTTTGGTGGTTCTTATGCTGCCACATTTTTGGTAGTTGTTGGCTGAAAAACTGTCTTGTCTCTTATGTTTTCTTTGGATTAGCTATATCATTGTTATCTCGGGTGCTTTGATGCTAAACTTGCCATTATTGATAGACTATGTTATTGAATGGATCTCATATTCATATGTATGTATTTGCTATTTGGATCAGTCTTGATCTTGCTGTTAGTGACTATCTTTGATGCATTACTGATCAAATGCTCTTTGTAGATGTATATGCTGTATTTTTACACAACTTTATTTTAATATAAGATTGTCCTTTTCCTAGTGAAAAAAAAACACAAATGTAAGAAAGAACACAAAACCTCTTACTAAATTAAGTTACTTTTACAAGGCCGTAAGTCATTAAAAGGATCCCTAAATTTTTTACAATTCATACGATTAACATAGGTTAAAGACAAGATGCTCGACTTACTCTATAAATATAGATCAACAAAGGCGTTATCTTTGTATCTAGAGGCTCCGTTGCATAAGGTTTAGGTGCATTGTCGAGATACGCTTTATTCTGTAAACAATGACAATTAACTATGTGGTATTGTAAAGCCTTTAAAGCTAGCTTAACGTTGAAAGTCTTTCCCAGTTCAAAAGGTAGATTATTATTATTTTTAAACGATTTCTTTTATACGCCAAGTGAAAAACAAGGCCGGACCTTCCTATGTGTTTTCAAAACAAGAAGGGAGTGGGCTCTCCAATTTGCAGAGGTAGAAAGAAAACGAGATTTTTAACTTAATCCAAGAGAAAAGGGGATTAATTTATTGAACACGGTCTTAAAATATTAAGAGAAAGAAGTCTTTTGTTTTTAAATTAATAGACAAATATAATAGTTTACTGAAACAATTACGAGATATTTAAACACGAGATATTTAAACTTGAGGTTATTGGAAGACTCAGCTTCCAAGATAGAGAACACCCGTCATTCGACGCTGCCCTTCCTCCAAAAGCTTTCTCTTTCAAGATATAACTGCCCTTCTTGTGGTATATCTTCTTTCTTGCATAGTCATTCCAAAACATTCCTCCCACAACTGTAATATTGATGTATATTCAACAGCTTGCAAGCCAGATATATTAGGCACTTGTGACTTAGCATGGGTCGTGACATCCCGAAACTTACCGAGGTGAGTCTCTATTCCAGGGGTCACCTACTCTTTGAGCCTTGTCATAGCGGGTCAATGAAGAACCCCACCCGCCAGTTTTGAACCCGTGACCTCGAAAAAGATAACACATGTTCTTAACCATTAAGCCCACTCACACATGTTCTTAACCATTAGACCCTTCCTCATAATTGTTACAAAAAATGAGCTCTTATCCTTTTTGGATCCCCCAATTCCCTTAATGAAGAGCCCCTCCTCCTTCTCCTCCTTCTCTACTGGACAGTGCTTTTTACCAACTTCTTTTCCACCGTTTTTGTATTAGCCCACATACTACTTCTACTTGCCAATCCTAACTGTTGTCTCAGCAAAATAACCATATTCATATTAAAATAATTTTCACTAATTAACATCTATACGTCATTTTCCTCCTATAGTATACTTGTCAAAATATTTAGTTATGTAAAAGTGTTTCCTTTCATATATTTAAATAACTAATTTATTTCTCTTCCCCTTTCTAATAATGTGTAAGCATGTTCTCTTCTTGTTGCATTGAGAGGCGTTCTACAGCCCAGTATGGGGGAGATCTTGTAACGTTATGTAACGTTACATAACGTTACGAGCCCAGTATTGGGGAGATTTGTAACGTTACGTAACGTTACATAGATGTCGGCTATAAAAAAACAAAACTTTTAATTATCTTCCAAAATAAATGTTGGCCACAAAAACAACCTAATATGGGAGAGATGTTGTAATGTTTCTACCTAACAAAATAATAACAAATTTAATTATCGGCCATAAAAAATGTCGGTGAGAAAAACAACACAATATAGGGGATATGTTGTAATGTTTCTTCTTAACAAAATAATAAAAAATAAAAAATTGAATTATGGGCAAAAAAAAAAGTTGGTAGTGCACATGGTTTTAAAACCATGAAAACCATGTGCAAGGCCTCATAAAAAACCCATGGTTTTATTGTAGATGGTTGTACATGGTTTAGGAGGTAGTTACAAATGGTTTTAATACTTAAAACTATGTATGGGGGAGATGTTATAATGTTCTTTCCTAACAAAATAAAAAACAATAAAAAGTACTATATGCAACCATAAATAGTATTAAATATTAATAATAAAAATATTATTTGTGAACCTTAAATAAAAAGATGTGCATCTTGGTCTAAATCACATTAAAGCTGATAGTTGAGTGCAATACTTATGAAGGGGTCTGCACCTCCAAAGATTTGATCCCTCTCGATGCTTGATAGAGCCTACGATTTGGATCTATGCTGGTATATAATCCCTTTCAATTATTAATAATGTCTCATCTTTGTAGAAATTATAATTATAATAACATTTAATAATATTTTGAATAATGAGCTAATATTAAACTAATCTTCTTTTTAGGTTGATAGATATAATTAGGTACTAGATCATAGGTTACTAGTTGCTAAAAAAAATAGTCATTTAATCTTGGATGATACCAAAACTTTACATCAAGCAAGTTAATTAACTTTTCTTTAGGTACTTGCGGCACTAGGATGACATTGCTATGAAATATATGACCTTCGAGCCACTACTTTTCCTTTTAATGGATTGGATGTCCTTTTGTTTAGTCAAGTGAATCCCATACTCTTTTAAGTCTACCAAAGTAATTTACAACTTAGGAAAAATTAATAATATTACTTATAGTGCTTTTACTTAATGGCCTTGAGCTTATAGTCTAAAAGTTCATATATAAATTTACGTTGTGTTTTTTAGTTACTGTATAAGATAGAAACATTACTGAGCTAACCCAATGGAGACATCAAGGAAGGCCCTTATATAGAAATTGAAGTCACTTGGGGTTTTAACGAGACCTTCTCCTCACAACTTACAACACTTGACCACTTAACCCAGCCCACTAAACTATAATAATATTATAACAACAACAACAACAATACTAACAACTACTACTACTTTTAAAAAAATATAATCTTTCGCAAGCGGCAAGTATTATCAATGAGCATGTGCCTAACCTCACAGTGTTATTATTCGGTGCCATACCATTTTTTTAGTATCCGTGAGTGGATTTGTAAAGCAAGTCGCGATGGGCTATTAGACTATTTATCTTTACTTTTACTTCACCTGCTGCTTTACCTTTTACCTTTGGACATGCCCCAAATAGTCTTCAGTGGATGGATTCCCATAGAGCTTTCGCCTTACAGACGGACGGAAAGGCAAATAAAAATAACAAACATTTAAATAAAATAAATGCTAACTATGCAGTATATTGAAAGCCAACCAAGTTTAATTTATACAATAAAAGACCATTTTTTCAATTGTATTACAATGTAGAAATTAATTCTATTATTATTTAATTTAGGAAAACTATGGGATTTAAATTGTAATGATGTTAAACCAAAAGGCCTATGAAATATTTTATAAAATTACGGAATGGGTAATAATTATGTTTTGTTATGTTTTATTTTTATTTTTATTAATTTTAAAATAAATTAAAAATTTATTTAATTAATTTTATAATATAATTTTTATTTTAAATAAAAATAAAAATTAGATTTAATTATTTATGAATTTAATTTTAAAATTTGAATGCAAGTAATATTTGAAACATAAATTTTTTTTTTGGATAATATTACAAAATATTTTTTTTTTGTAAGGTTTATAACACAAAGTTTAGAATCAGTGATTTGGTGGTGGTGGTTAATGTCCAATGAGACCAAACTTTGGTCTATCGGACCTAAAGAAACACATTAATTAGTTTGTTTTAAAATTGTATTCGTATGGTCAAAGAGCTTGGTGAGAAGCGTCTCGAGCTCACTATATTTTTGACAAGTTAAAAGGCTAGGAAGGTCGGTATTGCAACAAAGATTATGAAACTGGGATCTAATGTGGGTGTACTCAATCTAATTTTGTAATGTGGGTGTACGCAGGATCTAATGTGGGTGTACGCAGTGTAATTTTGTAATGTGATTGTAAGCAGTGCACTTTATGCATTTAGTGTCTTAACAATACACCCATCCATTATTTATTTTATGCTCAATGAATTTTAATGTTAATGAACTTTAATATTAGGAGGACATGGATGGGCTTTGATCTACTTATTTGTCCACTGGTGAAAAGCTCCTGACTCTTCACCAATAGATCCAACCCTTTAAGCGACTAAAATGAACATTTATTATTCAATAAACATTTTAATTTTTGACAAATAAAATAATATAATATTATAAAAATTTGAATATTTATTGTATATTCTACCAATAAAGTCGTTTTTAGAATTCAATACTTTTAAAATTGATTCAAATCACTAAAATCAATTAATTTTTTTAAAATAAAGTAAATTTATTCAAATAAATTTTATAATCTAATCTTTTATCAATATGTTTGTAATTTTGTAAAGTATAAATAAAACTTAAATTAATTTTTTTTTAAACTTATTTATAAAATTTCAATTAAGAAAAATAAATTAATAACTTAACAAATAAGCTATTAAATAAATAGATTCAGAGTCCTCAAACCTTTCTTTGAGGATATTCTTAGATACATTGGCTTATTTGAGGACATATCTTTTATCCATGTTTACATGGAAATGAATTCTAACATTTATAGTAAAAGCATTGTAAGTAAAGTTATTTATTTTCCTAATACCTAGTAGTCTAAATTTAATGATTAATATATAAGATTAAAATAAATCTCTAAATGAAAACTAAATAAGGTTTATTAGTTATATATATATATATATATATATATATATATATTATTGCTTCTATATAAACCTATAATTATGATTATGTGACTTAATTATTTATGGTTGTTTTCTTCACTTAGATATGTAATATGTAATCTTTTGATGATTTGGTTTATAAAAATATGAACCCAAACATATAATAAGTGCAATTGATTGGTGTAATCCTTAAGATAAACGGTTAGGGCTCTGAGGATTCGGTTTCTTGAGAGGGGATACATTTTGCTTGATTTATCCACGGAGTGATGGAGGAGGGGGTGCAACTCTGGTTTGATCCACTCTTTATGACTGCCATCCTCTGCATTAAAAGAGAAGAGAAGCGAATATGGGAACATATGAACATATGGTCACGCTGAATCTTTGGCTCACGCTATTTTCGGATCGATCATGCAGATGCAGAGTGAAGGCATTGCGAAAGAGATACCCTCACTTTCTTGGAGCATCTCTCCATCTTCCTTTTAAAATCTATTTTCTCTATTGATTTTGTGGAGAACCCTTGCAATCATGTGGGGATATGGAGAACCCTTGCAATCATGTGGGGATATATTTGAGTCAGTGGAGAAGAGCTAAGGGGGTGAATCCTCCAACCCAAGTTGAAGTGGAAACGCAAATACAAGTACCATTAAAGATCTATTTTCTGGTTGAAGCTGATCGGTCTTCTTCCAAGAAGGCAATTATTGTGTCATTCAATTCATCTATGGTGTGCAAGTAAGTAAAAATCGCCTCACTATAATTTGTGCATATTTTATCTTGCACTCCATGGAAATGTTATCATGCAATCTGTATGAGAGGGTGGTTCTTTAATTTTGATGTATGGTCGCGAAGAGAGTTGGTGCATTACCAAATCTCCATGTCTGAGTAATGGCACCCATGCGGTTGGAGTATTCATTGTTGGTATTTTACCTAATTGGGTTTGTTGGTATTAGTTGCTGCGAATTCCAAGAGTATGTGTATATTTTTTCCTCTTGATAAGATGTGGAAGAGAGGACGACCTTCTTGTAAGGAACCGACCTCTGGGTCTTCCTTTTTCATTTACTCTATAGAGAGAATAGATGATGGCTCTCTCTTGAAGAGAGTTAAACCCTACAGCCTTTATTTACCTGCATCAATGAAGGAGAGTGCACTCCCTTACTAGCAGTTGTTAGTTCATTTTATTTTTATGTAAATACAGCTTTGGTTAAATGGTAAAGAAACGAACTCAATAGAATCGATTAAGTGTTAAAGAAAGGCCTGAAGGAGCTAATCCTTGTCTTAAAATCCTTTCAAGAATCAAGTTTAATGTTAATGAGAGTTGTTAAAGAATCAAGTTTAATATTAATGAGAGTTGTTAGACATTAACAGTACCTGGTAATGCAACAATGCTAGGCAAATCAAGGATAATAAGTGGACTACATATAAGTATTTGTCAAATGACCTTTATTCACCAAGGGTATTAAGTGGACTACATATAAGTATTTGTCAAATGACCTTTATTCACCAAGGGTATTATTGGTCAAACTCCCTGTTTAGCAAGTTGTAATGTTGTTTATTAAGTTGTAATGTTGTAAATTATTATTAAGCTTGGTAAATTAGTGTTCATAACAATGTGGTGCTGGTGGAAATGTTCTTTGAAGGAAATCTAATAAATGAATGATATGCTCCTTAACCTTGAACCTTATGTCTTAACTTCATCCTTAATAATCAAATAATCTAGTTGATGGATATATATATATATATATATATATATATATATATATATATTATTGAATAGGCTTTGGAAGTCTAGTAAGTTTTTATTCTGAATTTTTTTAGAAGATGATATCCATGTTTTAAAAGCAATGCCTTACAATAAGGACAACTAGAAAGAGATCTCGTGGAAAAAGGAAAATTAATCACAGAAATTGTAATCCTCTTGGTTGATAAAATAATAAAAAGATTAACAATTCTTGGTGGACGTAGCCCCTTGTTAGGGTGAACCACATATATTGGTCTCTCTCTCTCTCTTTTGTATTTTATGTGTTCTATTTATGTGAAGTCACCTAACCTTGACACCATGAACCTTATGTCTTAACTTCATCCTTAATAATCAAATAATCTAGTTGATGGCTATATATATATATATTATTGAATAGGCTTTGGAAGTCTAGTAAGTTTTTATTCTGAATTGTTTTAGAAGATGATATCCATGTTTTAAAAGCAATGCCTTACAATAAGGATAACTAGAAAGAGATCTCGTGGAAAAAGGAAAATTAATCACAGAAATTGTAATCCTCTTGGTTGATAAAATAATAAAAAGATTAACAATTCTTGGTGGATGTAGCCCCTTGTTAGGGTGAACCACATATATTGGTCTCTCTCTCTCTCTCTCTCTCTCTCTCTCTCTCTCTTGTATTTTATGTGTTGTATTTATGTGAAGTCACCTAAGTTAATGCTCTGACATGTTTTAAAGAATACTCACTTTCTTACTTGTACATAATGAATGAACTATGGATCATGTTATCTAAGATAAATGTTAACTCACTTTACACACATGAAGCATACAATTGTTATGTTATAAGAGAAACTAAAGTAATAGTGTTATGTTATCATGAATGAATGATGGACAATATGTATAAGTGCTTGTTAGTATGACCATGGAAGAATCTTTTACAAAAAACATAAATTTACTTTCCTATGTATGAATTTAGGAATTGTTGGGGAACACACTTAATTGTAATGCCATGTAATTCTATGAAACTAATGTTTTTTATTGTTGAGATAAAAAAGAAAATTACCCCATTTCTCAAAATGGTAAAGAGGAGATTGGGTTTGTTACAAATGGTATCAAAGCAGGTTTACAACGCTTGGACCTAATGGACTCGTCTACAAGTATGTTGTGAAATTTAAGTATGTTGTGAAATTTGTGATTTGAATACGATATTTTATGATTACTTATTGGCATACACGTTATACAAATAATATTGCTTCAATGTTTACATTTTCAAAGTACAAGAACTAGTTCGCTTAGAGTCATATGCTTGAATGTATGAAGCTAGTTGCATAACTAAATGAAATAATACATGCATGAAGAGTGAAGTTTTGTTGGAAGTTTGACAATGATATATGTTTTATTTAATTAGATGTTTTGAATGATCTTTAGTATGAGAAAGTATTATATGTTAACATGTAATTAGTATGTTACTTTAATACACTTAGATACATTATAGTGGACAAATTTATACATATTGATCATATTTAAGTGTTAATATTTGTTATAGTTAAGATGTAGCCATACACCTAGATTCCTTACAAGGATAAGCATAGTTATGAGACAAGGCTTAAGTCTAGAAGCTAAATTATAATATTAAGAGATAAGTTCTTGGGATAACTTGGTTTTAAATTGATGGAATAAACAAGTGGTAGTTTTAATTATGTGAATAATCAGTCTTAAATGTTTAAAAGGGTAGGTTCAATTAAATGATGTGACCATATGCCAATGTTTAATTTTAAGAGGATTATGTTAACGTTAAAAACTAGGTAATTGATAAAGTTTATCCAAGTAACTATAACATGTTATCAACTGCCAAGGGGTTTGGCTTGTTGGCCAACTCTATGTTTGTTAAGACGTAGAGGCTGTTAAGCAGGTCAGAGGTTCAAGTCCCCCCGTGAAAAAAGGCGGCCGCTCGTGCTATGCCGCCGGGGGGGGCGGGTAGGCTGCTCACGGGTTATAGTGGCAGCGACGGGAATTGACCCCTTGTCACGTGAGTATGAAACCTGCCAGTTCTTGATTCCTCTATACAAAAAAAAAAAACTATAGCATGTTATCAATGAGACTTATAAAGATAATGGGCTTCAATCATCCTATGACATTATTATTAGAGTTATTCTATATGTATTTATATGTGTAAAGATAAAGAACACATATGTAAGTGGATTAAGACTTTATCAATGACCTAGTATATCAGTTCTAACGTACTTGATTTTTTTGGTTAAAGGTTTATAGAAAATAATACAAATGTAAGTTAACAATATTCCACCATGTCATGTGAATAATTGTATGTTACATTGCAAGCTTTAGTATAGTTAAATGCTTGGAATCAATAATATGAATTGAGGATGTTGAAGAGGAAACATGGTGAAGTAAAGTTAGAAGTAACACCAAAAGCTTATAGAAAATAAGGAATACATTTTGCTTAAAGTGCACATTAATGAAATGTATATGCAAGTTTAGTTACGACTATTTTGTCATGAGAGTAATGCATTGAGATGATGCAAAAGACTAGTTTGTTGTATCAAGAGATTATGGACACCCTAAAAAGCAATTTGCTATTATATTTTGTTGTTTACTCTATGATATTATGATGCAAACATTTTTGGCAAGAAATTGTGATTAAAGTATGCAGGTACTTAAGGTTGCAAGAAATGCCACCTAATGGGAAATCAGTGAGATGATCGTAATAAAATGGTGAATTTCTTGATGGAAAGAGGTAACATCTAGAATGAGTATGACTCCTTGATTATTATGAAAGGTTAGAAAGATGTTTTCGTCTAGTAAATCAACTGCATTATGGAAAAGCATAGTCTAAAAAACTTGATACATTGAGAATATACTTTGTCAGAAGTTTTTGAAATACTTTAAGGCAATTGAATCATGCAATTTTTATTGGTGTATACATGCATAGATACTCAAAGTATCAAGTTATGCAACATTTTAATGTGTTGTTAACTCTTTTGAGATGACCACAGGGGATGCCCTGGGTTATAAGGCTATTAAATTTCTAGAAAACTTTTATACACTAAACAAACCTATTTAAAATAGAACATACATAATTAACTAACTAATAAAAATGAAGAAGGAAATTGGATAATTAAACTATGTGATTAAGAAAGAGAAATTGAGTTTGGTGTTGAGCGTGTTGGCTCTGGAGCACCTAAACTGTTTATGCTATGAAATTTTTGATAAGTTAGTACAGAGTTTCCAAGGAGCACCATTGAGAGGTGTTTGGCTCTATTGAGCACTCTATGATATTAATCCTAGGAAAAGAGATACTAGTGAACACCCCGAGGAGGTGTTAGGCTCTTATGCAGAACTGCCAGATAGAACCTTGGTTAGGTGTTAGGTTCCGTAGAGATATCTTTTGTGATGTTAATATTTTAAGCTCAGAGATTTGTTGGAATTCAAGCTCTTTGCAGGAGATATGCCTGAGATTTGTACAAGCCTATGAATGGTCTATTCCTTATATCAAATGAATATAATATATACACAGGTTGAGGAGGCCTACATGTGAATTGGTGGTTACGAGAGGAGATGACCCTCATGCGCGCACACGCACACACACTGGCACACACACACACACACACACATATATACCAGTACTTCTGAAATAAAATTTCATTCGATAAATTCTTGACACATCAATGTCATATAAAAGCTATGCGTGTGAATATTGTTTTTGTTATCTTATGCATCATGATATGATAAATGATGAAGTGTTGGCCTCAAAATTATATATGAGGTAAATCCTTGTGTGATAAATTTGATAAAAGGGAAATGTCTCTTATGTTACAGAACAATATGCAAATTATTAAATGTAGTTGAGAAAGGTAAAACCATACATAATGTATAGATATTGATGTTAAAATGGAAAATCTACGTGCCACAAAAATAAAATACAGTAATGGTTTGTTTGAGATTATGAATGTTATATATGGGTGTGTGCAAGAAGTTGAGGGTCTCTTTTGGCGCGTTAGATGCAATACAAAACTGAAAAAACAGACATCCATCAACTTGCATGGATATTTTGAGACACTTACACAATGAATCTTACGATCAGTAAAAAACAAGAAATGTAGGAAATTGAATGACCTTCCCAAATATATATTTTTTTTCTATTGAAAATGTTGTTAACTATCTAAAGTTAGATAAATTTTAATGGGCACTTTTTATTTTTGTGACAAATTATAAGGTATATGTTTTTGTGGGTGCAGCATCTGAGTGTCTAAATGATGGAATAAACGACTATTTTTCCAATAATAAAAATAATTTTTTTAAATTTTTTTTTAATTATCTAAGAGATCAAACCTCGAAAACGGTACATCATTTGTGGGTGCAGCGTTTGAATGTCTTAATACAATTATTTGGAAATGGGTTTTTTATAACATGTATAGATTGGTGCTAAGTTAGTGCACCATACAATTTTTTTTTGAAATGGTTGAGAAACGAAAGAGATATGGATGAAACACTACCAGTGTGTTTTTTGAGTTGAGGAGTGATGACAGAAGATAAATAAGAAAAAAATAGAAAAAATTATGTATTCTTGTTAAAATTTACATATTTAGAATCTGCAAAAAAAACCATATTTGTTTCTAAAATCTCATAAAAAATGGAGGTGTGCAGCATAATCAGACGAACCGCTAAACATGAGCATATTGAAAATTTGGATAAATGTTGAATTAGCCATGGTTGGTCATACTCCAAGGCACAGGCATGTTGAATCCGAAGCAAAGTACAAAGTAGACACATAGGCATAGGAATTCCACGAAAGCATGGGTGGAGGCTCGGCCTTATCATTTTGAGGGAATAAATTTTTGAATTTAAACAATACGCGAGCACGATTTAACTAAACAAAATGCGTATGCATTATATAGAAACAAAACACGTGTGCGTTATGTGAACACAACTCACGTGTGCGATTTGTAAAACCAAAAATAGCGTTCATCATCATCTTCATCTTCATCATCTTCAACTTCATGATCATCATCATCATCATTAACATGATCATCATCTTCAACTTCATGATCATCATCATCACCATCAAAATTGTGAACATCATCATCACCATCGTCGTCATCAACATCATCATCATCATCATCTTCCTCATCATCTTCATCATTATCACCATTGTCATCATCATCATCGTCATCAACATGA
>LPNX010965045.1:0-40993 GCA_001517045.1 Pseudotsuga menziesii | reverse complement strand
TGAAATTCTATTGGTTCTTGAATTCCAACTCACAAAAACTTATTTTGGCACGTTTTCTTATAAGGCCCATTTTAGACCCCAAATTTCCTCTAATGTCACCATCAACATCATGAACATCATCATCATCATCCTCATCATCATCGTCACCTTCATCATCATCATCATCCTCATCATCATCATCACCGTCAACATCATGAACATCATCATCATCATCCTCATCATCCTCACCACCTTCATCATCATCATTCATCATCATCATCACCATCATCACCATCAACATCATCAACATCATCAACATCATCCTCATCATCATCATCATCATCACCATCAACATTATCAACATCATGAACATCATCCTCATCATCATCATCCCCATCAACATGAACATCATCATCATTCATCATCATCATCCTCATCATCATCATCATCATCCTCATCCTCATCATCATCATCACCTTCATCATCATCATCATCATCACCATCATCAACATCATCATCATCATCACCATCAACATCATCATCATCATCCTCATCATCATCAACATCATCAACATCATCCCCGTCATCATCATCACCATCAACATCATGAACATCATCATCATCATCCTCATCATCATCATCACCTTCATCATCCTCATCATCATCATCATCGTCATCATCAACATCATCAACATCATCATCATTCTCATCATCCGCATCCTCATCATCATCCTCACCTTCATCATCATCATCATCCTCATCATCATCATCATCCTCATCGTCATCCTCATCCTCATCATCATCATCACCAGCATGATCATCATAATCACCATCATCATCATCATCACCATCAACATCATGAACATCATCATCATCATCCTCATCATCATCATCACCTTCATCATCATCCTCATCCTCATCATTAACATCACCAACATGATCATCATCATCACTATCATCATCATCATCACCATCAACATCATGAACATCATCATCATCATCCTCATCATCATCATCACCTTCATCATCATCATCATCATCATCCTCATCATCATCACCGTCAAGATCATCAACATCATCTGCATCATCCTCATCATCATCATCACCTTCATCATCATCATCATCATCATCCTCATCATCATCCTCATCATCATCACCATAAACATCATCATCATCAACATCATCATCAACATCATCATCATTCATCATCATCATCCTCATCATCATCATCATCAACATCATCCTCATCATCATCATCATCATCACCATCAACATCATGAACATCATCATCATCATCATCATCATCATGAACATCATCATCATTCATCATCATCATCCTCATAATCATCATCATCATCATCATCCTCATCATCATCATCATCACCTTCATCATCACCACCATCATCAACATGATCATCATCATCACCATCAACATCATCATCCTCATCCTCATCATCATCAACATCATGAACATCATCCTTATCATCATCATCACCATCAACATCATGAACATCATCATCATCATCCTCATCATCATCATCACCTTCATCATCCTCCTCCTCCTCCTCCTCATCATCATGAACATCATGAACATCATCATCATTCTCATCATCATTATCACCGTCAACATCATAAACATCATAATCATCATCCTCATCTCCATCACCATCACCGTCATCATCATCACGACCATGATCATCATCATCACCATCATCATCATCATCACCATCAACATCATGAACATCATCATCCTCATCCTCATCATCATCATCACCTTCATCATCATCCTCATCCTCATCATCAACATCACCAACATGATCATCATCATCACCATCATCATCATCATCACCATCAACATCATGAACATCATCATCATCATCACCTTCATCATCATCATCATCATCATCCTCATCATCATCATCACCGTCAACATCATGAACATCATCATCATCATCCTCATCATCATCACCACCTTCATCATCATCATCATCATCATCCTCTTCATCATCACCATCAACATCATGAACATCATCATCATCATCATCATCATCATCATCATCGTCGTCATCATCACCATCAACATCATCAACATCATCATCATTCATCATCATAATACTCATAATCATCATCATCATCATCCTCATCATCATCACCATGAACATCATCAACATCATCCTCATCATCATCATCATCATCACCATGAATATCATCAACATCATCCTCATCATCATCATCATCCTCATCATCATCACCATCAACATCATGAACATCATCATCATCATCATCATCATCATCATCAACATCAACATCATCAACATCATCCTCATCATCATCATCATCCTCATCATTATCACCATCAACATCATGAACATCATCATCATCATCATCATCATCATCATCATTCATCATCATCATCCTCATAATCATCATCCTCATCCTCATCCTCATCATCATCATCACCTTCATCATCACCATCATCATCACCATCAAGATCATCATCATCATCCTCATCATCATCAACATCATGAACATCATCCTCATCATCATCATCACCATCAATATCATGAACATCATCATCATCATCCTCATCATCATGATCACCTTCATCCTCCTCCTCCTCCTCCTCCTCATCATCATCAACATCATGAACATCATGAACATCATCATCATCCTCGTCATCCTCATCCTCATCATCATCATCACCTTCATCATCATCATCATCCTCACCTTCATCATCATCATCATCATCATCACCCTCATCATCATCACCGTCATCATCATGAACATCATCATCATCATCCTCATCATCATCCTCATGCTCATCATCATCATCACCAACATGATCATCATCATCACCATCATCATCAACATGATCATCACCATCACCATCATCATCATCATCACCATCAACTTCATGAACATCATCATCATCATCATCACCTTCATCATCATCCTCATCCTCATCATCATCATCACCGTCAACATCATGAACATCATCATCATCATCATCATCATCATCACCTTCATCATCATCATCCTCCTCCTCCTCATCATCACCGTCAACATCACGAACATCATCATCATCATCCTCATCATCATCCTCATCCTCATCATCATCATCACCTTCATCATCATCATCATCATCATCATCACCATCAACATCATGAACATCATCATCATCATCCTCATCGTCATCATCACCTTCATCATCATCATCATCATCATCCTCATCATCATCATCACCGTCAACATCATCAACATCATCATCATCATCCTCATCATCATCATCACCTTCATCATCCTCATCATCAAAATCATGAACATCATGAACATCATCATCATCTTCATCACCATCATCCTCATCATCATCCTCATCATCATCATCTCCAACAACATCATGAACATCCTCGTCATCATCCTCATCCTCATCCTCATTCTCATCATCATCATCACCATCACCATCACCATCACCATCATCTTCATCTTCTTCATCATCATCATCTTCATCACCTTTCTCATCACCATCGTCATCATCATCATCATCATCATCATCATCACCATTGCCATCATTGCCATCATCATCATCATCATCATCATCATCACCATCAACATCATCAACATCATCCTCATCATCACCATCATCCTCATCCTCATCACCATCATCATCATCATCATCATCATCATCATCATCCTCATCCTCATCCTCATCCTCATCATCAACATCATCAACATCATCATCATCACCATCAACATCATGAACATCATCGTCATCATCATCATCATGCCCATCAACATCGTGAACATCATCATCATCATCCTCATCATCATCAACATCAACATCATCATCATCATCATCATCATGATCAACATGATCATCATCATCATGAACATCCTCATCATCATCATCCTCATCATCATCACCATCAACATCATGAACATCATCTCATCATCCTCATCATCATCATCACCTTCATCATCCTCATCATTCATCATCACCATCAACATCAAAAACATTTAGAATAATTAAAAAATTTACACTTTATTGTCTATATATATTTGAAAAAATTTCCTCTGAAATGTAACTTATAGGTCCATTTCCTTTTTATTATTCTTTAATCATTATCAATTATCCATTCATAAAAAATTTTAAACTAAAACAACTTTATTTGGATTAACTTATTGTTGAGTGGGGTTTTATCATGTAATGGTTGATCCATTTATTATAACATGTTAAGTATAATTTAATTAGAAAATATATAAATAAATAAATATTTATAAATAAATTGAGATTTAAGTTTAAATTTTTATGTAATATAAAAAAAATTATTAAATAAAATAATAAATTTGATTTAATTTTTTTACTGACTGTGTATTTTTTTTTTTTATGATTTACAAATCGCGTACACGTTTTATAACTACATATCGTGAGCGCGTTTTGTAGTTATATAACGCGTACACGATATGGCTTCCTATCCTACATGTTCCATGACATGTCAGGCTCGGGTTGAACCATACCAAGTGCTATGTCAGGCTCGGGTTGGTGTATTTTTTGGTAACATGATCTTGTTTTTGAAAACTAGGATTGCATCTTAAAGGTCCCTCATCTTCATGCACTGACCCATATATGCCATGTATGACTTGATAGATGATGCAAGTGTATCTTAAGAGAAAGACTAATCCCTAAAGGTTTGATATGAAAAGAAACAATAGTGTGTTTCCAAATAAAATATTATCTCTTGATTGGGAAAATTTATATTTATGCATGTTTATGATAAACATTGGAAATAGATTGTTATGTTTGTGACAAGAACAGGTTGAGATAGACAAGAAAAATTGAAGATACCAAAAGAAATGCCAAGGAAAGAAAAGATAAATGAATCTCAATAGTACAAGGGAAAATGTACGTTGATGAAAAATTTGTGGAAAATGCAAACACCAAGGACAGTGTACCTTTAAGGGGGAATATATAACATCCCTGGTAAAAGCACTGTAAGTAAAGTTATTTATTTTCCTAATACCTAGTAGTCTAAATTTAATGATTAGTTTATAATATTATACAAGAACGATTATATTTATAGTAAACAGTGATGTAACCACTGAGACAAAACAAGAGAGTTCAAATATTCCATTAAGAAGCGTCATTCAAAGTTCAGAGAACTGCAACCCATATAGAATTCGGTTTGTTACTACTACTACCCATACAGTTCAACATAGTAGGACAAAACGAAACTAAACTTCTAGATACATGTTATGCAAAACTAAACTTAGAGAAACCCCCAAAAAAAAATCCATTGAGAACTTGGATCACTTTGCATGCCTGCCATGAAGATGAAGATGCTTCTATTGTGGTGAGAACGTCCTGAAATCCAACAATCTCAGCAATTCCTTTGTATCTATCAGAAAACTAGTAATGGCGGTTGTAGGAAATGCAACAACCCTGGATAATAATGATACCATCCTTCGTGATCATTGCACCCAAATTCACAGGACGATCTGCCTTTGACTTCACCCATAGGGGATGGGACATGATGCAAACAAAAATGGTTGGTAGCCTCGGACAGGACTTAGAGTAGGAGTTGTACGTCTGGACTAATATGGTGAAGGGAGAAGCATGCATGAACCCATGTGCTTTCACCTACAGTTTAAATATGCCTCGAGTTTACGATTTTGCATTGCAAGGCTCCACGTGGGAGGGATTTGACATGAGCCCAAAAGACCATAATCCCTGGTCCTATGGGACTTGACAATAGGTGTTGGATCCATTTATCACTATAAATCCTTTTTTAAGGGTTGAGGAAATATTCGCGGCCTAATCCGCTTTACAATTTAGTTTCCTTAGGACATGAAAGTAATCAATTTTATGGAAAGAATTAGCGAGGCTTTGAATTTTCTTGATCAACTAACGTATTTGCAACTAAGAGGGGAGCAAGTTAACAGAGAGAACTTGAATGATTAACCTTGAATCTTCGACCATTGTAATTTCTTTGATACCTTGATTTCTGGCTTGATGAAGGACTTTCCAGAGAGCGAGGGCTTCAGTTACATTGTTTGTTTCATGTCCTAGTCCCCAAGAGTAATTCATTTCCTATTTTCCATCTGGGGTGATGAGAACCCCTCCCCTGCTTTTGCCCCTAGGTTTCCTTCAAACACACCATCGAAGAAAAGTATATCTCTACGCATATTGATCATCCACCTGTCAAGCTTTGATTCTTCTATCCTTAGTTCCCATGAGCACAAATTTTTCTGGACATTTAGGACTGCTCTTGGTAAGTCAGGGGAAAGACTGTGGAACCATACTTCTTCTGAGGGGGATAGAGGGAAGCTAGAGGGGTCACTCCAGATAAAGTTGATGCAGTATCCTATTAGGCCCGTGACTTTTGTGACAACCTGCTTCGCGGATGAGGCATTCCCTTTAAATATACGGGAATTCCTTTCCAGCCAAAGTTTCCATAATATAAACTTTGGGAGAGTTAGCCAACATGATTTCATCACAACATTCTTTAAGATTGTGAATGGAGATAAAGAAGCCCAGTTAATTAGAAGGGAGTGAATATTTTCAGGGAGATGAGTTGAACCTGCCCTGCCAGGGAGAGAAATATTCCAAACAACTTTAGCAAAAGAGAAGGAGAGAAACAAGTGCTCAACTGATTCTTCACTGTTAAGACAAAAAAAAACCTCTAATGGGACCTTCCCACCCTTTCTTCTTTAGCTTATCTCCAGTCAAGATCTTATCACGAGCCAGGGTCCAGAAAAAAAAAATTCTACTTTGGGAATACTTTTCACGTTCCAAACGCTTTTCCATATAGATGGGTTGTCAGGGACATGCAAATTTTTAATAAAATTATAACCAGTAGAGGTGGTGTAAATCCTTGTTATTTTCATCTACCCTCTAGTATCCATGGATTTCCTTGAGATTGGATATTTCCCTTGGATATTGGCTAGCAAAGTGTTTCTTTTCTCAGCAAGATGAGGAGGAGACTTAATGTGCCACCCTTTTTAGGTTTTTAAACTGCCCGAATTCGATTCTGAAATGTCCGAGAGAGTGATAATATTTTGGATGTGCATATACTCTTTTATTTGATTAGTGTCCGGCCATTGGTTAAGAGGAGGATCTCCCATGATCAATTCATCCCATATTTTGATATACTTTCCATTCCCTGGGATGCAAGTAAGCTTAGGAGAAAAGAATCCATGAGCCTTCACTCAAATAAAAAAAGTAGGTGGCCCTTTTCTTACCATAGGAGGGCTATCAAGACATCTCAATCGGTTCCCATAGAGCAATATTACACCAGGATGTGCTTCCAGTGACAATATTCCAGAGGATTTTGGCTCCAAGAGACATATTTTGTTCCCCAAGGTATCTAATTTGGAGTCCTCCTTCCAGCAGAGGCTTTGAGACTTTCCCCTAGCTTACCAACGGAAGTTTCTTACCATTCTGATTTCCATCTTTCTATAGGAACTTCCTTAACAGAGCTTCGATGAGAGAAATAATCCATTTCATGGTTAAGAGGATGGAGCATTGGTAGATGAGAATGATGGAGAGGATCTCTTTGATTAACATGACTTTCCCCGCTGGATTTAACCAAGAAGAGCCCTAGGTGTTAATCATTGTTTTAATTTTGTCAATAATTGGGAGCTAGTTTGAGGAGTTTGGGGTAGACTTGAAAATGGGGGCTCCTAAATATTTAAAAGCGTCCCACCGGGTCTTCCCCTCTATTCCCAATATTCTAGTGATAGCAGACATCTATCTAGGATTGCATTTTTACCCGTAAATTTGACTTTTCATGTAGTTGATTAGGCTCCCCGAGGCTTCTTGATAAAGGTCAAGTTATTTTTTAAAATTTCTTGTTGACTAAATGCTTGCTCCTCCAAGGAGAATTGTATCATCTGCAAATTGGTCATGATTAACATACTTGACCCCTAGAGCAATACAAAGCCCTATAATATCATTGTGAAGTTGACTTTGATCAATTTGAAAGCTGAGCACTGAATATTGGATGTCATAGATAAGAGGAGAGAGAGGACATCCTTGCCAGAGACCCCGTGAGGCTTGGAAGAAGCCAATTTCTCACCCATTAGCAAGGGGGGAGATCCAAGGACCTCTAATATAGGCTTGGATCTAGTTGATAAAGTGTGGATCAAAGCCAAAGCGATGCAAGACTTAAAACAATAAATCATGTCTTACTTTATTAAAAGCATTAGCTAAATCCATCTTGATGATCATACCCTTTTCCCAATGCTGGAGTCTAGAATGAATAACTTCTTGGAAAAGAATAATGTTGTCAGCGATATGCATTCCTTTAATAAAACCACCTTGATTCTAAGGGATTGCGGAAGGGAGAACACCTTTAATCCGATTAGCTATGATTTTGGTGATAATTTTATATCCAATGTTGCAAAGAGAAATAGGCCCAAACTGATCAAAAGAGGTGGCCCATTTTTCTTTGGAGATAAGGGAAATGAAATCAGAATTATTACTTCCCCCAATTTTGTTGCAAGATTGGGATTTCATTACTATTTTTTGGAGATCATTCTTAACAATCTTCCATCATGCCTTGAGAAACCTGGTTGTGAAACCATCTGGGCCTAGAGCTTTATTAGGCTCCATGCTGGAAAGGGCCTTTTTTATTTCTTTTTTCTGAGATAGGAGCTGTAAGGGTCTTGTTTGTTGAATGGTTGATCATGGAGAGAACCAAGTTCAGGATTGTGGGGTTTGGGAGCATCCCAATGGGAATTTATTTAGTATAGGTCTTTCTGAAGTGCTCATGCGTGATGTTCTTGATTTCTTCAAAATCCTGGACCATTTAACCTTGCCTCTGATTTTCCTTCACAGCTTTGAAATGCTTACGACCTTCATCTTGTTTATGGAAGAAGCTAGTATTTGTATCCCCTGCATTATCCCATACTCTTCCTCTATCCTACAGGATACGGTGGAGAGAGGATTCCTTTTCTAAGCTTCCCACATCCATAGGGTGATCTTCCTTCCACCTTTGATGTCAATCCAGATTCTGTTGGGTTTAATTCTTTGCATGGCAGGGGTTTTAAGGGTCTTAGCCCAAGATTTGAGAGAAAATTTAAGATGTCTTAAATTTTTCTCCCATACAAAGAAAGGGGAGCCTGAGACCGGATTTTTCCACACGGATTGAACTAGATCTTGAAATCCTTCCTGTTTGATCCAATTTGGGCTAAAACAAAAAGGTATGGGGCCCAGGTTCTTCTCCACAAATAGTTCCAGCAGGATTGTCTTATGGTATAACCTGATGAAGGGAAAGATGGACAAGTTGACCCTAAAAACAAAGCAAAAGTAACAACTATTGGACCAGGAACCTATCAAGCCTTGCTATAATGTGACCAGGTCCAAGCCTTCTGTTGGACCAAGTGAAGAGACCATTAGCAGGTTTAATGTATTCTAGATCCTAGTCCATCATTATGTCTTCTACAGATTCCCAAAGGGGATCTTTGACAATTGAACCCCCCTTTTTTTCTTTGACATAGAGGGTTATATTGAGATCCCTAGCTAGAATGAGGTTCTCAGGATGAAGGGAAATAAGAGTGTCCTGAATACTTTGCCAGCACTATTTTTTTTCTAAAAATAAAGTAGGAACATACATGTTTATGATGCTTACCAAATGGCCTAAGTCTTTTTTATCAAGGATTGAGAGAATCCAATGTGTGTAAGAATAGGTCTGAACTAGCTCGAAGGAGGCTGACTTCCACAGTGTACCAAGCCCTCCGAAGGCACCGCTGGCACTCATTGTTGCTCCTTCACCATTTTTCCAAAAATACTAGCTAGTTTGGAGAAAGTCCACTTCCTCCAATTTCATCTATTGGATTAGTAAGATGTCGAGATTAGATATATGAATTAAGTATTTCATTTCTTTAAGTTTTTTTCTACTCCCTAAACCCCCACAATTCCAAGATACCACTTTCATTATTTACCTTTTGAAAGGTGGGAAGCCCCTTTGGAGGCATGTCCTTTCTTTCTAGTAGATCTTGGATTCATCATTGCATCCATTATTGATTGGGCCCCAAGAAGTTGATCTCTGTAGGTGGCTTCCTCCTTGTGTTCCTTGTCCGATTTCCTTCCTCTTTTAGATTTTTTTTGCGAGTACTGTGAGATGCCTATTTCTCCTTCCTCTTCCTTCGACGTGTCCTCCTCTAAAGTTGGATATTTTGGTTCATATTGGACTATCATTTCCTAAAGGTTTCCATTGTTGGGAGATTCTTTCCATTCTGATCTAGGGTTTGAAGGCGGAGGGGCCTTCCTCATTTCTTCTTTACCCAGAATTGTTTCTGCTTCCGACCTTATTTCGTCTAAAGTTCCTTCTAGGGCTGCAAACTTGGTTCCTACCTCTAATTGGAATTTTCAAGTCATATCTTTCTTCCTAGGTTTCAGAGGATCGAGGTTTCTCCCCTCTTTTCTAAGGTTGTTTAGGGTTTTCTCTTGCCCATTTGGTTTGACACCACCCTTATTCTGCTTCTTTTTCTGCTTGTTCTGGGGGCAACTTTGGGGAATTCTTCTGAAAATTCCTGTAGTCATGATAGTGTCGACATTTGAAGGGTAACTTCTCACAATCCAATTTTTGATAGTGCTACCATTCTCCCACTGTTAACTTGATATCTTCTGGTAGACCAACTTCTAGATCTACATCAACACATATTCTGGCACAAGAGTAATTATATTTAGGATTGGATTTATTGATATATTTTCCAAGTCTATTACCAATGGTTTGTAGGGAGGACGAGGTCCAACAGTGGATCGACATATTTGGAAGACGAACCCAAACCGATACAACTTTAGGGACATCTAAAGCATGATCAAAATATGGAGTCCATTGATTTAGAGAGAGGCCTTGAAGAACCATGAAGTAAGGCCCATTGCAAAAAATCAGATCACATTCTTCCTTGGAGATAAACTCAAAAATAAAATAAAAACCCGACCTACTGCTTAGCAAGTAACACTATTGGAGATCAACGGTCTCCAATATTTCTGGATCCATCTATTAGTTTACTTGGGAGATGGCCATAGTCTAGTAAAATGACCAACCAGTGCTCGGTCTTCCAGGGAAACTAAAATGTGCATGGGATGTTGCAACAGGAGGTCAATGGTTGGAATCTCATCAGCTTCTTCACGAATTTTGGAATGGAAGAAGATCTGATTTTCATGTTTTTCTTGGAGACTAGTTTACGAAAATATTTGGAGTCCTCAAGGGAGGAAGGCCGTGGCACACCACCTCCTTCGTCATTCATTATTGGAGATCCATGCCACAGAATAGATCCACACACAACAGCATCAGGCTAGAAGCAGTCTGACATATCCAATTAGACCTAACGAGCGCATAAAAAATGAATTCTCAACCATCGAAAATATTCTGTTAAATATATATATATATTATTGCTTCTATATAATCCCATAATTAGTACTATGTTACTTAATTATTTAACAAAGTAAACAATGGTTGTTTTCTTGACTTAGATATGTAATTTGTTACCATCAAAAGAAAGTTTGGTTTATAAAGAAATGAACCCAAACTTATAATAAGTGCAATTGGTTGGTGTAATCGTTAACAAAAGACGATTAGGGTTCTCATCTAGAGGAGGACTCAATTTCTTGAGAGAGGATACTCTTTTCTTCATTTATCCAGAGAGTGATGGAGGAGGGGGTTTCACCTTATAGGAAAACTATGGTTTGATCCACTCTTTATGAATGTCATCCTCTGCATTAAAAGAGAAGAGAAGGGAACTTGGGAACATATCAGCATTCTGTAATGCCCTAAAAAAAATTAGAAGACAACATTAAAGTTTTCGAAAAAATAATCAGTGGTTTTGGTCGCAATGAATCTTTGGCTCACACTATTTTCAGGTTGATCACACAGGTGGGGAGTGAAGGGACTAGGAAAAAGATACCCTCACTTCATTGGAGCAACTCTCCATATTCCTTTTAAATGTAATACCCCTTGAATTAATAATTGTTATTGATTCTGTTGGAAAATACTTTGATTATTATTTTATTATTTTGACATGAAAGTCAAGAATAAAACGTTTTGTAATAAAAAATTATCTATTTAATAAAATATGTTGAAGGGGAACACAAGTGGATATAGTTGTTGAAGAGTGTTCACTGATCCACGAGAGGAAAATGACAAGTGGAAAAAACCACTAAGTGAGAACTGGAGAAGTAGGAGGCATTATCCCCAAGAATCAGGTCTACACTCCTAGTTGAGTGCTAACAAGTAGGAGGCTCATAAATGACCATGTCTTAGGAAAAAAAACTATTTATTAGTATCTCCATGAGCAGCATCAGGCTATCATTCAATGGGGATTAACATATGTAAAATACAAGAGATGACACATTGAAATATTTTTTTTATTGTGGTTCAGTGAACAGGATCGAGGGTTCTGGAGTGTCACATCCCCACCCTTCTACCAATGAGAGGACGTGAGTATAATGCTAACATTGAGGGAAATATATCCCCATGAACATAAAATAAAATGCATTGAACTTAAACATACACATGCACAAATGATTATCAAACAACAAAAGTAATTCATTCATTCCCAGCATTTAACATGCTCATATTGATTTATAAAACCAACACAGTTGCAAGGATTTAAAAACAAGAATACTTATCTTAGAAGATACTTGTCCCACAACCAACTACGTCATGGAAACATTCCACCCAACCATAGGCCAGTGTGCTCATCAATCTCTTAGCAACATTGCCACCCCCAATCTGGGCATGATTTACACAAGGAATAAGGGGAAACTAGCAGGCTCACACATAGCCAAGGATACACAAAACTCAACCAAGCCAACACAGTTGGGTTTATCAGGCTAACAGGGAGTTGGAAAGGTTGGCTGCTAAGCTAGTGAGCTCAATCCAAGAGCTATGGACACCTGCACTGAAACTATCCCATCTTCTAAGACATCCACACACACCCAACACAAGGGAGCATCCCCGTCTATGCTATGTAGTCCCTTGGGCCATGCCTTCCCTTCCAGTGCTATTCAGGGGGTGAAAAGAATAAGTTCATCCCTCTAGCTCTGTCTATGAGGCTCCTACAGACACTAGGTTTATCAAGCAGGCTCAGACCCCATTTACACTCTAAAAACAATTCAACCAAAACAACATAGGCATACACAACAACTTCTAGATCTGGGATTGATGAAAATCGACTTTGGAGCCAAAAATAAATTCTCAGATGGGAAAAACAACCCCTTTAGTAGCAATTCAAATTCCATATTCATTTATGGTCCTCATGTGGCCAAAACAAACTCAATCGACACCCAAAATTTGTGGCTCTATTCCCCCCATTGGTTGTGCAACTATGAAACAAAAAATTCCCCAACCGTGGAGAGGTGAAAACAGCAAAAAAACTCCCAGAAGTGATCCCAACCACTTAACATTAACAAAAACACTTCCCAACCTTGGGAAAAACTGAAGAGAACATCAGAGAATGTGAATGGTGAATGCTAGGAGCTCCAAAATCTTGTGGAAGACCAAAGACATGAATTCCCCCCAGGAATGGGAAGCATTTTTTGGGAAATAACTTGCCCCATAAGTCAAATCACATTTCCCAAAACTGATAGCTTCCCCAATTCGATTCTAGGTTGTCATACCTTGCCCATCCCATGCAATAACCAACTCAACCAAATTTTGGCAGTAATAAATGATTGGGTGAATAAGACAAGAAAGGTAGTTGACAGTTTTGATGGGTTCTCCCTTTGACATTTGGCTTTTCCCCATTGACTCCAAAGGTTTGAATACCACCCCCTCCCCCCCGCCCCCTTATCCTTAGGAAATAATTCCCCCATCTCATTATTTGTTGCATTGACATAACTGGTTCTCGGTTTTTTTCAAATTAAATTGCATATTTACATGATGTCCAAAATTATAATGTGTCGGCTAGCACAAAATACCATCGACACTCATTTAATCACCGAAACATAAAAACGATAATCAATGGTGGTCCTTTTTGCCTTTATCTCCACACTACCATTAATTACAACATATACATCATATGCATTTAATGTAAATGGGTTCAAAACCATGGTGTTACATGGAGCAAGTAATTTGGCTACTCTAGGAGTTGGTTGGCGGGAACAACTTCTCCACTTTTGTTTTCTCAGCTTTGGTGCCAGGTTCCTACTCTGTTTTCTTATGAATGTTTCTAGTTGCAGTAGGATGTATATGTGAAATGTTGAATTGCAATTATACTTTAGGAAGTATTGTTTATGCATTTCTATAGAACAATTATCCATTATTTCTATAGTATAGTAGATATGTCCAATGTTAGATTGTGCTTAACGCATCCAAGATCGGTAATCCATACCCGCATCAAGGATTGATAGTAATGTTATTATTGTAGCAATTAGTATTTCATTATGAATGTTGTTGACCTGTTTTGGTTTAGAATTTAGTACTTGAATGATTTAGAAATGATGAGTCTGCATCTAACGGATTGAATCCTTTGTTTTAAACTATATCATGTATTCCTACATTTAACTGTGTTTTCCAATCTATATCAATTCTGCTTAAATATTCCTTAATTATGCTTCTTGAATTTAGATTGTCGATTGTAATGATAATGCTGGTTTTTGGCTTAGATTTGTAATATTCAGTTTTGCAATTTGAAACCCAATTACATAGAGACAACCTTAAATTATTGTTTAAATCCATAATTAACTTGCACAATTTAGATTCATGATTGTAAATCATGTTCAAATGATGAAATCAAGAAAAGGTTAAGCATTAAGATAATCTCAGATCTAATTAATTAGCAGTAAAACAAAAACCCCTTTTTGACCCAAAACCCTTTGAATCCGCAAGGTTTATTGTTGACCTGCAAAAGAAATCAGATCAATGGTCAAGATCTAGACCATAATGAGATGAATGGTTCATAGGAGTTGCGGAAGACGGATTTGTGGAAGTCCAGTTTTGAAAAGATGAAAGGATATCCACAATCTAGAATCCGCAAGGTTTATTGTTGATCTGCAAAGGAAATGAGATCGACGACTGAGATATAAGCCGTAAGAAGATCAACGACTGATAAGAGTTGTGGAAGGTTGGTTGCAGAACGATAATATTGAATGATAAAGTGTGAAACCCACAATGTGCAATCCACATTACGGAAAGTGTTGATCCGCAAAGAAATTAGATCAATGGTCGGGATCGACGCTGCAAGAATATCAACAGCTGATAGGAGTTATGGGAGGTTGGTTGTGGAATGATAATCTTGAATGATAAAGTGTGAAACCCACAATCCTCAATCCGCATTGTGAAAGGTGTGGATCCGCAAGGAAGTAAAATCAACGATAGAGATTAAATCCGCGAGAAAATCAATGACTCAGAATATTTATGGAGTTTTTAGTATTGAATGCACAAGGAAGTAAGATCGATGGTGGAGATTAAATCTATAAAGGGATCGACTAATCACAGGAATTTCAGAGGCAACATAGTGAAAGTTAAATTGTAAAATATTTTAAGTGGTCTGTAATCCACAATATGCATTGTGGAAAGAGGAGAGTTAAAATTTTAAAATAATTTAAGGGTTCTGCAATCCATAATCCGCATTGTGGAAAGCAGAAATCATAGAGTTAAATTGTAAAATATTTTAAGGGTGTCCACAATTCATAAGATGCATTGTGTAAAGAAGAAAGTGGAGAGTCAATTTATAAATGAATTTATAGGTTTCCGTAATCTGCAATCCACAATATGTGGAAGGTTTTTCTTATTGTAGTTAATTTCAGTCCCACAATCCTCAATCCGCATTTCAGAAGGGTCATTGCAGAATGATTCTTGAGGAAGGATCATTGTGGAATGGTCATTACAGAATGATCATTGCGGAAGAACAATAAACTTACCATTTTTGGTTTTAACAGTGAACTCTTTGGAAAAACTAATTTTGGGAATTGGATTCTAAGGTTTAAGGAATTGATGATCAATATATAATTCCAAGGTTATTTAATAAAATCTCTAATGTTCAATAATTCTCTATAACATTTAGGGTTTTTATTAATATATTTGAAGATATATGATTAACAAATTTTTATTTATTTAAGAAATTTGAGGTATGCTACATATGGTATCAGAGCGATGATTATAGAACTAAGCCTCAATCGGCTCAATAGTAAAGATGCTACAACAGAAAACTAACTTCAATTTTATCTTTGGATAAATTCTCTTACATCCAACAAAGAGAAAAATAACTACATTTTACAGGAAACATGGCAAATGCTAAGATGTCTGCAGAAGAAGGACACCACCCAAAAAATCCTTTAAATAATGAAGAAGAAAACATAAGAGATGGGGAAATTTGAGTAGAATTAAATGACAGTCGAAATAATAAATTTGAACTTCAAAGAATAGTTAAGGAGTTAATATTAGAGTTAAGAAAAGTTAAAGAAGATAATGAGTGAATTCTAAAGGCTTATGAACAACTAAATGCTTATATGTTAGTAAAAATACATAACGAGGAAAAAGAAAAAAATAATGGATTTGAAGATGAAATGATCAAAACTATGCCTTACAAATGTAAGGGAAGAAAGCTAGAATATACCAGCCATAAATCTGACACTTCAAGTGAAGAGTCAGTTAAACATCACAGAAAACAACAAGAATTAAGAAAAAGCATTGACGATAATAAAAAGAAAAAGAAGTACATAGCCTATGAGGAAATATCTGGGGATTTTAAGAATATTAAACCATCCATATTTAATGGGGAAATGGATAAGGGTGAAGAGGCAGAGGCCTGGTTGTCCGAAATGAAAAAGTGTTTTCAAATATACAACTACTCTGATGAGTTAAAAGATAAAATGGTCATCTATAATCTGACTAGAAAGGCAGATATATGGTGGAAAGACATAAAGAAGGTTAAAGGGATAAAAGAGAGATATGTAACTTGGAAAACATTTAAGAAACTCTTTAAAATAAAGCACTATCAAAACAATATTATGAAGAAAAAGCAAAAGAATTTTATGAACTAAGGATATGATCCGTGACAATGAAAGAACTATTTAGTAAGTCTTAAGCCTACTTCGTTATGTTCCATATATAATTGATGAGAAAAATAAAATACAGTGCTCTCTCAGTTGTTTTCCCATCATGTTCAAATAACGGACTGAGTATGACAATCTGAAGGCGCTAGAGGAAGCAATGAGAAAGACAAACTTTTGTTATGACCAAAATAAAAATAAAAGGGAAAGTATACTGGCTTGGAAAAATCAAAGGCCAAATAATTTTGATTCCATAAGAAAACAAAATAAGTTCCATAAAAACACAGGAATTAATTATAGATGGTATCGGGGTAATAAATAAAAAAGTTTTAAACCTCAAAATTCTGCAGCACCCTCAACTGTTCTTAATAAAAACCCAGCAGAAAAAGAACTCTTAAAATGTTGTGAGTGTGGAGGGCCACACTACTTTAAAGACTATCTAGCAAGGAAATAGAAATTTAATGTTCATTCTATCCAAGAAGTAGTTACAGTTGGGTACATGGCCAGGATCATGCCCAGAATATGTGCTGCACTAGAAAATCTACAAGTAGAACACCATACTTCTATGGTTGAAATTGAAGGTATGATAATCAATAAACCTATCTCTTTTTTAATTGATCCATGTGAAATCCTAGGCTATATATCACCTAGAATAGATGATTCATGCAATTTGGTACCTGACAAGTTTGATAAATCATGGCTACTATAGTTAGCCACAGGTACGAAAGGGAAAGTTACTAGTATTCTTAGTGATTGCAAAGTAACAATGAATGTTTTTCTTATGCATGTTAATGTAAATATTGATCCTTTAGGATCCTATGATTTATTAATAGGAATGGATTGGCTAGAGGAACATAAAGTTGTGTTTAATTGTTTTGATAAAACCTTTACTTGTACTGATGATAATGGAAACAATATAAAAGTTAAAGGGGTCCCTAGGAAGGTGACCATCAGAGAAATATCTGCATTACAAATGAAAATATCAGTAAGAAAGGGATGTAAAGTGTTTTTTTTCTATATAATGAATGGTAATGACAATGATAACAAACTTAAACTAGAATACATACCAGTCTTAAAAGAGTCTGAAGACATATTTCTGGAAGAAGTCCCTTGAATTCCTCCGAAAAGAGATATTTACTTCACAATTGATCTGATACCTAGAGCTGTACTAGGATCAAAAGATCCATATCAAATGAATATAATATAAATTACAGAGCTAAAATCACAACTACTAGAACTAATCAATAAAAAGTACATTCGACCAAGTGTCTCTCCCTGGGTTGCACCGGTCTTGTTTGTGAAAAAGAATGATGGAACACTAAGATTATGTATAGATTAGCGATAGTTAAATAAAATGACCATTAAAAACCATTACCCACTCCTTTGGATAGATTATCTATTTGATCAATTCCGCAGAGAAACTATATTCTCAAAGATAGACCTAATCTCGGGTTACCATCAAGTACAAATAAAAGATGAGGATATATTTAAAACAACATTTAGGACCCATTACGATCACTATGAGTTTTTTCGTAACTCCTTTTGGGTTGAAAAATGCACCTGTTGCTTTTATGTGTTTAATGAACAATATCTTAAGCAACTACCTAGATACACTTGTGGTTGTATTCATCAACGACATACTAATATACTCCAAGAACGAACAAGAAAATAAAGAACATTTAAGAATGGTTTTGCAAGTATTACAAGAACAACTTTATGCAAAAATCAGTAAATGTGATTTCTTCAAAGATATGATTAAGTAACTTGGACACATAGTGTCCAAGGATGGGATCTCAATTGACCCAGACAAAGTAAAGGCTATCATGGAATGGCCAGTTCCTAAAAATGTATCCAACATCGGATCATTTATGGGAATTACTAGATACTATAGGAAGTTCATAGAAGGATTTTCTAAGATTGTAGTACCCCATAAATTCCTTATAAAATAAAGGTAAAAGGTTTGAATGGATTGAAAAATGCATGGAAAGATTTAACAAAATTAAACACCTATTAACTACTGCCCCGATCTTAAAAATCATTGATCCATTCAAGAATTTTGTCGTATGTGCCGACGCTTGCAATGAAGGGCTAGGCAGAGTTTTATTACAAGAAAATCATGTTGTGACTTATGAATCCAGGAAATTAAAAGAACACAAGAAAAACTATGCAGCACATGATTTAGAACTTGCTACTATAATTCACGCCTTGAAAATGTGGCGACATTACCTATTTGGAAGAAGACTTATACTTATGTCAGATAACATAAGTTTTAAATATTTATTTGACCAACAGAATTTGAATGAAAGATAGGCCAGATGGCTGTCCTTTTTAAGCAAATATGATTTCGAAATCAAACATATAAAGGGAAAAGAGAATAAAGTAGAAGACTCTCTAAGTCATCAATTTACTGTTTGCAAGTAGCAGATACAAATTTGATCTAGGGAATCAGATTTTAAGTGCTGAAAATTATGATAAGGAATATCATATTTTAAAAGAAAAGACTACTAAAAATGAACAAGAACAAGTAAAAACAGACTTTAGCCTAAACCAACAAGGATTGTTGTTGCATAAAAATACGATGTATATACCGAACATAAGAGAAATTAAACTTATAGTTATGAATGAGCTTCATAAAATACCGTATTAAGGGCATCCTAGATACTAGAAAATGATCACTATGATAAAAAAGGATTTATTTTGGTCGAATATGAAGAAATAAGTGGTTGAATACTTAGCTTTCTGCATAGAATGTGAACAAATTAAAGCAGAGCATCAATAGCCAATAGGACTGTTGAAACCATTGCCTATTCTAGAATGGAAATGGGAAACCATGAGCATGGACTTCATCATTGGCCTACCAAATAATTTCCAACAACATCATTCCATTATGGTTGTAGTTGATAAACTAAGTAAGACTTCCCATTTTATTCTTGTTAAAACTACATATAAATCTGTTAACATTGCAGATGTTTTCATGAATGAGATATTTAGGTTGCACAATATACCAAAGATAATAGCCTTGAATAGAGACATGAAGTTCACATGTAACTTTCAGAAAGCCTTGTTTAAAGGTTTGGGCACATAGTTAAATTCTAGTACTACATATCATCCATAAATGGATGGAAGACTGAAAGAGTAAATCAAGTCTTAGAGGACATGCTAAGGATGTGTCATGGACACACCATGTAAATGGGAAGATTACCTACACTTAGTGGAATTTTCAGATAATAATAATTTTCAAGTTTCTGCAGGAACAAGTCTATTTGAAATATTATATGAGCGTAAGTGTAATACTCCAATTTCATGGAGTAGCCCAGTTGATATATTAATGTTAGGAATTGACTTGTTAACAGATATGGAACTAACCGTGAAACTGTCACAACAAAACTAGAAGGCTTCCCAAGATAGGAAGAAAAGTTATGCTGATTTAAAAAGAACTGCTAGAGATTAAAGGTGGGTGATCATGTGTACATAAAATTAAATCCCAAGAAAAGTACCTTGAGATTGGGAAAGTATAAGAAATTGGCACCTAGGTATTGCGGGCCATTTGAAATTTTAGTTAAAGTAGGGTCGCTTGCATACCAGTTATCCCTACCACCCTATATTAAAGTGCATAATGTGTTTCACGTTTCTATATTGAAAAGATATGTACATGATGTTTCTCATGTGATTCATTGGACTGTAATCCAGGTGGAACCTAAGGAAGAGTTCCAAGTGGGACCGGAGTGCATTCTTGAAAAGAGAGAAATTGTACTCCAGAAGTGTACCATCCTACAGTTAAAGGTGCAATGAAAGCACCTTAGTCCGGGGGACTGGAGCGCATTCTCGAAAAGAGAGAAATTTTACTCCGGAAGCGTACCATCAGACAGTTAAAGGTGCAATGAAAGCACCTTAGTCCGAGAGAAGTTAATTGGGATCTAGAAAGTAATATGCAAGAGGCATATCCTGACTTATTCCAAGAGGATGACATGAAAGAATAAAAAAAAAATTATAACACTGAGGACAGTGTTATCTTTTAAGCGGAGGTATATGTAATACCCCCTTAATTAATAATTGTTATTAATTATGCTCGAAAATACTTCGATTATTATTTTATTTTTTTTGACAAGAAAGTCAAGAATAAAACATTTTGTAATAAAACATTGTCTATTTAATAAAATATGCTAAAGGGGAACAAAAGTGGATATAGTTGTTGAAGAGTGTCCACTGACCCATAAGAGGAAAATGACAAGTGCCAAAAACCATGGAGTGAGAACTCGCAATGTAGGAGGAATCATCCCCCAAAAGAAGGTCTACACTCCTATTTGAGTGCTAAAAAGCAGGAGGCTCATAAATGACCAATTCCTAGGAAAAATACCATTTATTAATATTCCCATGAGCAGCAGGAGGTTAGCGTTGGATGGGGATTAACATCTATAAAATGCAAGATATGGCGCATTTAAATATTTTTCTCTTATGGTTGAGTGAACAGGATCGGGGGCTCTGGAGAAAGTAATTAGGCTACTCTGGGAGTTGGTTGGGAGGAACAACTTCTGCAATTTTGTTTCCCCAGCTTTGGTACTAGTTTCCTACTCTATTTTCTTATGGATGTTTCTAGTTACAGTAAGATGTATATGTGAAATGTTGAATTGTAGTTATACTTCATGTAGTATTGTTTATGCATTTATGTAGAACCATTATCCATGCTTTCTATAGTATACTAGATCTGTACAATGTTAGATTGTTCTTAATGCATCCAAGATCGGATATACATACCCGCATGAAGGATTGCTAGTAATGTTATAACTATATAAATTAGTATTTCATTTTGAGTAAAATTATTTAGGTCTGACTGTTGTTGACCTGTTATGGTTTCGAATTTAGTACTTGAATAATTTAGAATTGATGAGTCTGCTTCTAACAGATTGAATCCTCTGTTTTAAACTATATCATGTATTCCTACATTTAACTGTGTTTTCTAGTCTATATCAATTCCGTTTAAATTTTCCTTAATTCTGCTTCTTGAATTTAAATTGTCGATTGTAATGATAATGCTGGTTTCTGGTGTATATTTGTAATATTCAATTTTGCAATTTGGAACCCAATTACATAGAGAAAACCTTAAATTATTGTTTAAATCCATAATCAACTTAGCACAGTTTAGATTCATGATTGGAAATCATGTTCACATGGCGAAATCAAGAAAAAGTTAAGCATCAAGATAATATCAGATTTAATTAATTAGCAGTTAAAAAACCCTTTTCAAACCAAAACCCTTTGAATCCACAAGGTTTATTGTTAATCCACAAAATAAATTAGATCAACGGTCAAGATCTAAATTGCAATGAGATCAACGGTTCATAGGAGTTGCAGAAGATGGATTTTTGAAAGTTCAGTTCTAGAAATATGAAAGGATATCTACAATCTGCAAGGTTTATTATTGATTTGCAAAGGAAATCAAATCGACAATTGATATCTAAGCTGCAAGAAGATCAATGACTGACATCAATTGCGAAGGTTGGTTGTAGAATGATAATTTTGAATTATAAAGTGTGAAATCCACAATCTGCAATCCGAATCGTAGAAAGTATTGATCCATAAAGAAACTAGATCAATAGTAGGGATTAAAGCCACAAGAAGATCAATGACTAACAGGAGTTTCGAAAGATTGGTTGTGGAATGATCATCTTGAATGATAAACGGTGAAACCTGCAATACGCAATCCAAATTATAGAAGGTGTGGATCCGCAAGGAAGTCATATCAATGGTTCACAATATTTGTGGATTCTTCAGTACATAATGTACAAGGAATTCAAATTGACAGTGGAGATTAAATCTGCAAAAAGATCGATGGATCATAGGAGTTTCATAGGCTACATAGTAGCAGTTAAATTGTAAAATAAATTAAGGGTTCCGCAATACGCAATCTGCATTGCAGAAAGCAGAAAGCGGAGAGTTAAAATTTGAAAATAATTTAAGGGTTCCGCAATCCACATTGCGGAAATCAGAAAGCAAAGATATAAATTGTAAAATATTTTAAGGGTTTCTGCAATCCGCATTACGGAAAGCAGAGAGTTGATTTTTAAATGAATTTAGGGGTTTCTGCAATCCGCAATTTGCGAAAAGCTAATTGTCAAAGACTATTTGCGGAAGGTTATTTTTTATTGTAGTTAATTTGAATCCTATAATATGCAATCCACATTGTGGAAGGGTCCTTGCGGAGTGATTCTTGCAGAAGGATCATTGCGGAAGAACAATAAACTTAGCATTTTTTTTTTAATAGTGAAGTGTTTGGAAAAACTGATTTTGGGGATTGGATTCTAAGGTTTAAGGAAATGATGATCAATATATAATTCCAAGGTTATGCAATAAACTCTCTAATGTTAAATAATGCTCTATAAGAGTTAGGGTTTTTATTAACATGTCTCAAGGTATACGATTATTGATTTTTTTATTTATTTTTGAAATTTGAGGTATTTTACATTAAAATCGATTTTCTCTATTGTTTTTTAGGAGGAGAAGGAAGAGGAACCCTTGCGATTATGTGGGTATATATTCCTCTATGGAGAATAGTTAAGGGGGTGAGTATGCCAACCTAAGTTGAAGTAGAAACACAAAAATAATTACCATTAAATATTTCTTTTCTGGTTGAAGTTGGTCATTCTTCTGCCAAGAAGGCAATTACTATGTCATTCAGTGCCCTCTATGGTGTGCATGTAAGTAAAAATCGCCTCACTATTTGTGCATATTTTATCTTACGTAATGGAAATGTTACCCTATAATCTATATGAGAGGGTCATTATTTAATTTTGATGTATTATGCATTTTTTTTTATGGATGTGGCCCCAAAGAGAGTCGACGCATTACCAAATCTCCATAATTGAGTAATGTTACCCATGCGGTTGGGATATTCATTGTTAGTATTTTATGTAATTGGTTTTCTTGGTATTAGTTGCTACGAATTCCAAGAGTATGTGTATATTTTCTCCTCTTGATAATATGGGGAAGAGAGGACGACCTTCCTTGTAAGGAACCGACCTCTGGGTCTTCCTTTTTCATTTACTCTATAGAGAGAACAAATAGTGGTTCTCTGTGAAGAGAGTCGAACCATACAAACTTTATTTACCTGCGTCAATGAACGATAGTACACTCCCTTACTAGCAGTTGTTAGTTCATTTTATTTTGATTGCGTCGAGAGGCACTCTACAACCCAGTATGGGGTAGATATTGTAACGTTATGTAACAATATAACATTACGGGGGAGATCTTGTAACATTATGTCGGCTATAAAAAAATTTGGAAAATTAGAAAAAGAAACAATAACTATATAAATAGCAAGAAGTATCACAAACTACATCATAGCTAGCTATCTTGATCCAGCAACAACAACATCCACCGTGACAGCGACAGTAAACCCAATAGGTAAGAATTTTAAATTCTCCAAAAAAAAAAAATTAAAATTTAAAATTTTAAGTTCTGTCAGGGCCACCTCCCAGCCATCTAGCGCGACCTCCTCCTTGCCATCTCTTCCTCCTCCTCCCTGCGATCGGCTCAGGCAGCCATGAAATTAATCTAGAAAATAGGGGCAGGCTCAGGCTCAAATTAATATGGAAAATAGGGGAAACCATCAAATTAATATGGAAAATAGCGCCACCTCCCACGTCCCAACACTCTACTCCTTGCCATGTCCTCTGCCTCCTCTGTACCATCTCCATCCAGTTAGGCAGACGCAATCACCACAGGGCTCTGCCGGTGCGATCTCCTCCAAGGTTCACTGGATCTCAGGTTAATATATTGAATGAAATATATATTAATATTTTAAGGCTCCGTGCGATCTTCTCCAAAGTTCACTAAAATCGCAATTGCAACTTTTTTCATGTTAATATATTGAAGTATATATATATATATATATATTAAAATATATATTAATATATATTTTAATATAAATATATTGAAATATATATTATAATAATTTAAATTAAATATAATTTTAATTTTAATTAAAAAAAATTGAAATTTATATTTGATTCAAATTAAATATAATTTTAATTAAAAAATTGAAATCTATATTTAAATTATATATATATATGAAATATAACATTAACATTTATATTAATATCACGATGTAAGGAAACCTGATTTATATTTCAATATATATATGTAAACCTTATTATATATTAAAGTATAAATTTAAAGATATAAATGTAAACTATTATAAGTAACTAACAACTAATTTAGGGGGTATTCCATTGGTAACACATTGCAGTTGTTAGAGGTAGGCCATGGAATCAAATCCTCTTGATCCACTTTTCCTTCATTTTCACCAAATGCAATATGATTTAAGTTTATATATATTTTCCTTACTATTAATCATAAGAACTACATGTGGTATAGTGGTAAGGTGGTTGGGATAATGGGCATGAACTTGAAGGTTCAATCCTCCCAAATCACTTAATTTTTTTTTTAAATTGAGTTTTAAATTTGCATAGAATTCAGCGTATTTTTTTTTTTAATTTCAAAGTTTTCACTGTATTGTGCTTCTGTGTAGCTATTATTCCTTTAGTGCATTGATTTCAGTGTAGATTTCATTGATAAAAAAAATTAGTGTACATATTAATGATTGCCATTTTTTATATAGAGTTTGACCTAGAAATGGAAGATGCTATGAGACAAACAAGAGAGGGACAAAAAATACAAAACACCGAACGTCAAAAAGCATATCAAGGAAGAAATCTAATGAAGTGAAATTAGAAGAAGGAGAAGAATGAAATAAAGAACAAACAAATTGACAAAAAGAATATCAAACAAAAAAATTGGATGAATTGTCAGCACAAGAATGAGAAGAATAAAGAAAGCAAAACGTTGATCGACAAAGAGCATATCAACAGAGAAAGTTGAAGCAATTGGAAGAAGCAAGAAATCAATTTGCAGAACAACAAAAAAATCAAAATGTTGAATGACCAAGACAAAATTCAACCAATATACCAGTGGAAGCAACTGTGGAAGATGCTCAACATGTAACAATCAGAGTGAAAAGTGTTGATGGCATGGTCCAATTTCAAGTAGTTCCAATTACTAATATGATCACAAATGCAAATCGAAAAAAAGAATACTGAAAAAGAAGGTGGACCGAATTGGTAGCACAAGAATGAGAAGAACAAAGAAAACAAAACACTGATCGACAAAGAGATTATCGAGAGAGAAGGTCGAAGCAATTGGAAGAAGCAAGAAAACAATTTATAGAACAATAAAAAAATCAAAATGTCGAATGGGAAAGAAAAAATTCAACCAATATACCAGTGGAACCTACTGTGGAAGATGCTCAACGTCTAATGGTCAACGAGTAATGTGTTGATGACATGGTCCAATTTCAAGCAGGTCCAATTACTAATATGATCCCAAATTCAGATCGACAAAAAGAACATCGAAAAAAAAGTTGGAGGAATTGACGGTACAAGAACAAGAAGAACAAAAAAAATGAAACGTTGATCGTCAAAGAGTGTATCAAGAGAGAAAGTCAAAGCACTTGGAAGAAGCAAGAAATCAATTTGCAGAACAACAAAAAAATCAAAGTGTCGAATGACAAAGACAAATTTCAACCAATATACCAGTGGAACCAACTGTGGAAAATGCTCAACATGTAACGGTCAGCGACTAATGTGTTGATGACATGGTCCAATTTCAAGCAGTTCCAATTACTAATATCATCCCAAATGTAGATCGATAAAAAGAATATTGAAAAATAAAGTTGGATGAATTGACAACACAAGAACGAGAAGAACAAAGAAAACAAAACACTGATCGTCAACAAGCATATCGAGAGAGAAATTTGAAGCAATTGGAAGAACAAAGAAATCTAAATGGGGATGCTCAATGTGTAACAATTGAATAGCAAGGTGTTGAAATGGACGATAATATATCGGTACCATATGAAGAAATGTATACTAGACATCACAAATTTCATGAACGAATTGATCGATTAGAAGAAGTTCAAATGTGTCATGTCTTCCTGGAGTCATATGTTGGAATACAAGTACGTAATACAAGTACAGGTCCAATGTGTGTGCGATGTCTACAAGAGGGATCTAATCACAGATTCTCAGCTACGAACGACATGGATCTAGGAACTCAACCTCATGTCCTTGAAGATCTCACACAAGTTGAAGATATGTTGATAGCACGTGCAAGTCCAATATTGTAGGTGATGCATTCAATAGGTGGAGGATACAAATATCGAGGACACACCATTAGTTTTCCATAGGAGATTAAAGATGTCGTCAAGACATTACCATGACATATTAACAACTTGGAATTAATGGTTGTTGTGTGAAAAAAAGGACGCTAAGGATCGAGTTATGATTTCACTGTTAGAAAAAAAAGAGTTATGGATGCATTATTATATAAAATTCAGAATGATCCATATTATCAATATGTTCAAGTGGATTCTAACGTAGTAGAAGAGTTCCCTGAAAAATGCAACAGATATTTCACATATGCTTAATTCTGTTACTCTTGCCGATATTGACGAGGACACAGAATTTTTAGTGTTGGAAGGGATACTAGGAGTTGATGATATGTTAGATGGTTTACAAACAACTTATTTTGCATAAAGGATTCCAAGTGCACCATGAGAGGTAGAAATTATTAGATCATGGGAAAATAATCCAAATCCGGATGAAAGTAACACAAATGAAGAATTGACTAATGTGCTTAACTGGCCAGGCATTGGCTCATCTCTTATTGACAAGTATAACATTGTTGGATTATTTGATATGGAATTTCCATCATTGTTCCCTAAAGGAGAGGCATATTGGTTACAACCATGAAGGAGAAATGTCAATCTACATGGGTATGCAAAACATCTTCTTAGATATCACGATAATAGATTTGGAAGGCACCCTCGCTTCAGATATTTTTTACGAAATATCATAATGAGACATCGTTCTCAAGATTCCTCAAGTGTTTTTTTCAAGAAAAACATTAGTGAACAACCCACAACAATGGAAGAGTTACAACAACATTTACAAAATCTTCCAGATTCAAGATTGGGAGAAATATTAATGAGATTTGGAACAGTATTAAGGGGTACATGTGCATATTGGAGCAAGTGTTGTCAAGAGTTCTCCGACTTGATTCAACAGATAGGTTGTCTGACAATATTCTTTACACTAAGTGCAGCGGATATGTAGTGGCCTGATTTGAATAAATTAATGCCAGGCACAAGTCCTACAGATCCACGTGAAGCTAGAAAACGGAGACATCAAAATGTAATTGATAATGGAGATGGAGTTAATTGTAAAACAGGTGCAAGGTAACTTAAAAATTTCATAAGACAGACATAAAAGTCAAGCAGATCTTAAACGAACTCAAAAAGGGTTCCAGGTGGGTGAACATGTCTTTATAAAGGTAAGGCCTAAAAAGAGTTCTTTGAAGTTAGGAAGTTGTGCTAAGTTGGCACCCTGATATTGTGGGCCTTTTGAAATACTGTCTAGAATGGGACAGGTGGCATATCAACTAGATTTACCGCCAAATTTGAAGGTTCATAATGTTTTTCATATCTCTGTATTAAAAAAATATGTGCATGATGCTACTCATGTTATAAATTGGAATGATGTGTAGGTGGAACCCAAAGGAGATTTTCTATTGGAACTAGATTGTATCCTCAAAAGGAGAGAGATCTTGCTTCAGAATTGCACCATTGGGCAAGTGAAGGTGCAATGGAAGCACCTTAGTCCAGAGGAAGCCACCTGGGAATTGGAGAGTCATATGCGGGAAACATATCCAATTCTGTTCCAAGAAACTCTAAGGACGATGAATAAAATAACATCGAGCATGATGTTATATTTAAGGGGGTGTATGTCACATACCCTAAATTGCGAAAACATTTTATGTTTTAGGAAGACATTATGTTTTAATTTTATTATAATGTTTGTAATTAATGACCAAGTGGGGTCAAGGATAATTGCATTTAATTGTTAAATATTTTATTAATTAATAAAGGAAAGATGAGACAATAACTTAAGGAGGATGTTAAATGAGTGTTTTACTGGCCACTTGGTGGAATAGGCCAGGTTGAGAGCATATTGACACTTTCCAGCATCCTCAAACTACTTCCTGTTGTTGCAGGAGGCGACTTCCCTATTTTTGTGGTCATCTTCCCCAAGAAAATGGAATAAGAGCAGGTGGCTCATTAAGTGGAAACTGACCCAAAAGACCTAGGCATTCTAATAAAAACTTCCCATTGATTTCAGCTAAGGATGCTCATTCTTTTACTTGTGATATTTTTGAATGAAATTAGTGCACAAGAAATTCGATGGAGGGGACAAGCAGAAGTTTTTGAGTGAAGAGTGTTGAATTTCTGAACTAGTGCAGCTGATTTGAGTTGATTTCTTACTACTATAAGCAGAAATGTTACTGTTGATTACTCTGTGGAGTTGTAGAGGTTTCTAAGCCAGTTCTGTCACCCAGTGCTTTCAACCAGGTGGTCTAGTAGACAGGATCAGGGGTCCTAAGATTTGAAGTTCAGCTATCTTCAAGAGTTGGTTGGGAGGAATAGACTCCTTAAGTTGTTGCCTCCTCTGCTATATTGCCAGGTTCTGCATGTTATTTCTAATTTCTCTATGCAATCTTAGGAAAAAGAATGACTCAATTTAGGAAATAATATATTTATATGTCTGTTTCATCTGTTATTAAAATTACTTGGAGAAAATATTTTATTGTTGAAAGATAGATAGATTCTGGATTAGATATGGATTAGAATGAATGATTAGGGTTAATTTAAGTTTACTGATGAATAAAATACCTAACTGTATTTTTCCACACCTTCAAGAAGGTAGTACTCTAGTACAGTAAGTGAGATTAAATTATGATGGATAATTCAAATCAAGAATGTAGGATTATGTTTATTTACTTTGTAAATATTCCTTATAGGAATGATCAGAAGAAATATTCTCTATTTCATAAGTTTCTATAGTTAGAATACATTACTTTAAACATAAACAAAACTATCTTAAACAAAGATCTTTTAAAAACCAGTACACAGTCTTTGTAATGGTGCTCCTTTTAACACAATAATAATTACTATTTATAAGCTTAATATATTATAAATACATATAGTTATTAAATATTATAGGAAGTAAAAAATAACACAAGCAGGAATAGCTAATAAACAGTAAAAATAAAGTATAGTAATCACTTAGGTTTGGCAATAACATCTAAGTGATTTTCATTAATAGTGTAAGTAAACATGAAATAATAAACACATTATAGTTAAACAATAATAATGCAGGGTTTTTAAGTTAAAATAAAATTACAAACCCTAAAATAGGGAAACTGTCAACTAACTTACTTTTTCTTCCTCATTCCAGAATTAGGCTTTTACAGTTTTACCCTCTTTCTCTTAAATCAAATTCTTCATTTTTACAACTACAATATCCATATTATAAATGCCCAGAATTAAATATAAATTACACAGAAACAATATTAAAACTGTTTATCAAGAATAAGCTAAAATAAAATAAGAAAAGATAATTTAATAATCCTAATCCAATTAGACAGCAAAGTAGAATTCTATTAAAAATAAATAGAGTTATAATAATAACTAAAAAACTTAAATTAAAAACTAAATTATGTTAATAAATCTAGACCAGGTCATGAGGTCGAATCCTTTAACCACGAAGAATTCCACTTCTTCTATTAATTTATCATAATAAGAAAATCCTAAATTAATATTAAATCAAATGTGTTTTTAATCAAAACAAACACCTTAGATATGAGGACCATAAATTCTAAAATACTGTCAAATGTATTAAAACAACTTAGGTTCTATTCAAAACCAAACTAGATATATCCATTAACAGTATTAACAACCAATGGTCGAGCCATATGGCTAACAATATTTACCCTTTAAAACACAAGCCTGTGAATGTAAAACCCTAATACTTTTTTTAAAGAAAAATGCAGCAATTCACAATGAAGTCACGGCCTAATGTTATGTCTCAAAAGTAATTATTGTAAATCAAGTTATGGCCAAATGGATTTACAAGAATTTATTCAAAACATTTAAGTCACGGCCATATGGCCTTTCCAAACAAACAGTTTACATTGTAGCCACAACAAAGAAGTCACATCTCGGTGGAACAACATCAGCCAAACCCCACACTTAATCGTAGAAGGAACCTCAGACAAGAACCGAGGCTTACCGGTTGGTCATGAAGCATGGAGAACTTCCTCCTGAAATAGTTCATGCCACCTAGCTCCTAGTAACACCTGTAGAAATGTCGCATTGTAAAATAGAGAATTTTAAGTCTTTATTTGAAAGAAAAGTCGGTATTAAGAATGAAATCTTACGGCTATTGCTTAAAAAAAGAACAAAATGAATTTATGTGGAGAAATCACCCTCGGTCACACAATAGTTTGGATCTACAGTGATTCAATCCAAGTGAAAACCTCTTACCCTAGCAACTGGGAAGGAAAAGCAACTAATCCAACACCTCGACGAGATGGTTTAATCGAACAACCAAGGCCACAATGAAACCAAAATCGAGACCACACTGCTATTCCAGACAGATTTTACAATTGGACAAATGTAGGAAGGAAAGCTCACACAAAGGTAAAGCAATGGCAATGAAGTCCTTTACATGCATAGGTAAAGCAATCGAACCAATGGCCATGAGGCCATAAGCCTGCGGCACTCTACACAACAATAAAAGATAGGGTGAAATGCAATATTTTAGGGTTCTAGAGACATTTTTAGTGAAGTTACCAAAGTAAAAACCCTAACCACTAACCAACAACCACGTGGACTCCACTTTGAATTCGATATTGTGGGTCTGCTCTATAGTTCAAGAGTATTACACTTGAAGTCACATGATTACAAAAGATTTTGTAACCTTCTTAACATTGGATACAAACACCCTTATGATAAGTATTAGGATTGTGCAAAAATACTATTGGTAACGTAGGTTACAACATTGGTTAAAAGCATACAAGTATAAGATTACAAGTATAGAGATGCTTATCATAATTCTTGGGTAAGGGTATTATAGTTTAAATTTGCAAAAATAAGGTAATAATAAGTATTATATAACATCTCTTAATGAGATTTAAGTCATGCAAAAAAATTGGGTTAGTTAGGTTCTTTAAGTAATGAACTCTTCATCCATAAAAGTAAAGCAGTATTAATACATATATGACAATATAATGTTTTTCTTTTTGCATTTTCATTTGGTAATTACATAGGCAAATAAGAAAATTAAACTCTACCTAATTTCGATAGTTTCATGGTTAAAGATGACATTTCTTATATATCCAATGACAACTCTTAAGATTAGGTAATTTTTGCCTCTATGACAGTCGAATGAATGTTGATACAAATACATACAAACTACCTTAGTAATAAATAAAATTATACTGCAAGATCTAGTTTGCAACATTTATGCAGGAGCTAGTTGTATATATGATTTCCTATAACAATAATTGGACAAAAAGATGAGGTATAGGTTATAGTCAAAGATAAGTAGAAAACATATATTTATATGTTGTGCTTGAGTTTCCAAGTACTTACGCTTATGAATAAATAAATAGGAGTAAATACACAGATTTGACGATACCTTCTTTTTTACCAAAACTGTAATCTAAACAAATATACTGGCATCTAATTTATGCTAGTTGAGATAATTAATCTCGATCGTGAAATTGGATTACAAAATGTCTTACCTATAAAAATACATGTACAAGAAGCATCACTTCACTACATTAGCTAAAAAGCTAAGTAAGCCTCGGACATGAACTGAAGTTCCTTCATGTTTACAAATAGTAAAATAAAATTTAGTACATAGTAAACAAACAGATGTTCCAGATCATGTTACTTGAGATTGTTACCTACTAAATCAATCTTTAATTCTGAATTATGAAAGCAAATAATTAAGTATTTAGAAACATAATTTAATAAAGGAATTAGTTTTAGTTCTAGTTTAGACCTTAATTTGTTAACTGTTAACAGTTAAATGTCCCTCTTAAGTGACGATTGTAAACATTTATTATCATAAGAAATATTTTAAATTTTTATGAAATTTTGGAGTATTACATGTCAGGCTCTTACAGACCAAACTATAGCCTCTGAAGGTTTAGAAGCTGCAAGGAAAGAACTCTCTGAACTGGTAATGAAATTTTCAAATGGATGCTTAAGCTCCCCTTTTGAAGTTGTAAATTTTCGCTTTGGCCATATGCAATTGTTCCAACCATTGTTTCAGTGTTGACCGGAGGGTGAGATTCAACTCCAATGGTGAAGTGCATTATTAAAACACGGGTTTATATTTGAATGGATTACTATAATTTAAGCAATCAAACTTGTATGAAGAATTTATTTTAGTTTGCTTGACACAGTATTAGTCTCCCTCTTATTTATATATTTCTTTCACCTCAAATTTTCCCCTAAGTACATATATGTGATTTTTTAACTTTAGTGAGGTAGTGATGTTCAGAAAATTGTACCTCCACAAACAACTAATTTTCTAATAGAGACCTAAAGGTGCAGTACAACAATTATACTATAAATGAAACTGTGTTCAGCTTAGGTTTCTTCCAAGGTTTTCTTTGATATTAAGATTTCAAGAACTAAGCTTGAAAAATTTGCAATAGTGCATAGGATTTTCCAGCTATTTTACAATTTCAAGAGCTAAACTTGAAAAAATTGCAGTGCAAAACTTCACAGTAAAGAGAGGTTTAGTAGTTTGACATTTTTTCCCTTGTATTCCTATGTCTTTATTTTCTTCGGCCTTATCCTGCATTATTTGCAATTAAGTTGGTTATCTATTGATTCTCATGTGTCATTGTGAAAAATAAAATTTTGATTTTTTTGTCGATTTTTAAAGTAATTTGTATTAACATTTTGAGTTTCAGGGGGGGTCTTGTTTCCTCATACCGATCCACTCTCTTGTGAATTATGATTGAATTTTCTGATTTCATTTGCTTGGCTAAGAGAAAGGAAATACTCACATTGTTTGTGAGAACACCAGTATTATTAATGGCTAAGCTAGTTACTTCAAAGTTGAAAACATCCAATAGATGTTTTCTTCCAGGTGCAAGACATAGTCATCAATTTTGTTAAGGATTTAGCGATCTTCTAGAATTTGTATTCGGTTGACAATAAGATGTGTTTATCGCAAGTTTTTACGAATTGATGCATATGCTGATGAACTTAAAATAAAATAGAACCCCTATAAAGTAAATTGGATGTTGGACTAATTTGTCATTTATTTCAATTAATTCTCTCGGATGTGTTAGATGGTAGTATTGGACACACCTGCTTCCCTTTTTGTAATCACAATTAAGTTTGATATTGTTATTTAAATGCCTTCTTCATGTGTCATGACTCCTGTGTGTACAAGCCTCCAATGGGCTTGCTATACTAGCGATGGAATTTTCATCGCTAGTATAGAAAACCCGTCGGAGGCTTGTACACATAGGCATTGCTATAGCGACGACCCATCGTCACAATAGCGCTAGAGCTTCGTCGCAATAACCACTTGATTTCGTCGCATTAGCACAAAAAATTCATCGCAACAACACCAAAACTTTGTCACAACAACACCAAATGTTCATTGCAGAAACACCAAAACTTCATCGCAATAGCACCAAAATTTCGTCGCAACAACACCAAAATTTTGTCGCAACAACACCAAAACTTCGTCGCAATAGCGAAGGAGCATAGTTCGCTTATTTTTTTTTAAACATACAACTATGTCACTATAGGGTCGAACTATTGTCGCAACAGCACCAAACAATTCGTCGCAATATCACCAAAATTTTGTCACAACAACACCAAAATTTCGTTGCAGCAGCACCAAAACTTCCTCGCAATAGCGATGAGTCATAGTTCGCTTAATTTTTTTTAACATACAACTGCGTTGCTATAGAAACGAACTGTGACACTTAAAATTTCATGTCTTTTATATCGCTATAGTGACGAACTATGTCAAGTGTTGCTACAATGATCAAAACTTTCCCACGAAAAAAAGGGGTCAGGTTCTCGCTATAGCAATGCAAAAGTGTTGCAATAGCAATGATTTTCTGTGTGAAAATGTCCACATGTACTAGTGGCAGAGAACAAACTTGCATAGACTTGCATAGATAGAAGAGGCATAAAACAAACTTCAAACTTGCATGGCTTGTTGTTTGATTCAAGTGAAAAGCCTCGGCATGATTTTCAATATAATTACAGACCTCAACCTACTAGACAACAAAACTCAAATGCAGAGATTTATAACCACAAGGTAAAAATTGTGAGGATTTTAGGTGGCTATGCATGCTACAATTTGCCAATTCAAGAATAGAATAATTGTGCATGTCATGTGAGACATGCCAAGTTTTGTTTTATGTTATGCTAAATGTAAATTCAAAACATTTTACGTTTATTGGTTAATGCTAGAGTAATATCTAGCATTACTTGGAAGGTTTGTAATATCTAGTATATATGGTATTCAAACATAGGATAGAAGCTTCAAAAAAAAAAAATCCTTATCCCTTGACTCGGGATGAGGCCAAATAAGACAACAAAAAATTGTATTTGTTGATATATGAGTTAAATCATTGTTATTGGTGGATATAAAGGATGAAAACAAGATGTTAGGAAAATGTTGTTTAACTTTACTTTGTTTTTTGTGTAGGTTAATAGGGAAAATGTCTGGCCAATTCATAGAGTCCCTTAAATATATACTCAAGGCATGGGATAATAACATACAGTAACAATGGTATTATGTTGTTTAATAAATCAATATTATAATATATAATAAAAAAAATAATGAGTGAAGAAAACCTTCCACGGGGAATTTTCTCTTCCATCAGTATCAATAAACAATTAATTATGTGTAATAGGATAGGCTCGAGTTGTATCTCATAGGAAGAGATACCTCCGTCTTCAACCAAATAACAATTCAATGAGCATGATAAATAATTATGGAGTTGATTCTTAAAGAGATACTTCATATATCACATTCATTCATGACGTATATTTATAAATATTGATGAAAAACATAATAACAAAAATTCAAATCTCTTTTGAGAAACTACTCTCTTTGATCAGGAAAGCACCAACAAAATAATTCTCTTCAAAATGTAGCAACATAAATTAGTAATTTTATGCATTAAAATAGGAATTATAGGATTCAAGTTTACTCAAAGAGGTTGACCTTCCTTCTTAATTTTTTGAGCCACTTTTCCCCTTCTATCGATCAAAGAGAGTGAACAATCTGTCTCACCTATCATGATCCATTAGGGATCGACTTTATTCTTCTTTTAAATGACCCTTACTCTACAAAAAATTCTCATGTATCGCATATGGGGCGCTATGAGGGACATAATATGGATTATCGCAAATTAATTATGTTACAGTCATCAATTTTTTTTACATATAACATGTCACATGCTAAAAAATTCCATTCCCATGACACATCACATTGGTGGGCCATCAGTTTTCTATGACGTATTGTTTGTTTCTCCCATACCCTATTTACTGTGGATGCAGTGTATTGTGATCCTAACCTCTTTCCCTTTCCATGTTTCATAGGTCGACACTCTTTTGTGCTCTTGATGTGTCGCATGTCAACCTGTTTCAAGACCCTAACACATTGTGACCACATATGAGTCTCAACCTATATCACATTTTCAACACAAAAGACTTATGGAAACCAATAAATGTGTTGAGGGTGATGTGTCATGTGTCATTAATCTTTGGTGCTCGTGATATGTCCTGGGTACACATTTTTCAAGACTATGACACACTGCAATGATACATTGTTGTGGGCATAAACCTTTTTGTTGTGCAACATATTGCACATTTGAACTTTTCACTGTTGCAACATTCACATTCCTATCATCCTTACTAGCTTTCATACATTCCCATAGTCACAAATTCTATTACCACTAGGAAGGGACTTGCATCATGACTACAATTTATCTTTTTTCTTAATATGACCCTTTACTCATTTACAAATTTTACTTGTATTTCTTGGAATTTGATATAACAATTAGTTTCAAATGTTTAAATTTTAAACACAATGCTTCAGGGTGAATCTATGAATATGGGTAAAATGTTTTTGCCAAAAGTGATGGAGAAAATTCAATGTTTTACTCATTCCTTAAATGTAAGTCGTCAAAACTCATATATTCCTTCTAATTTCTACAAGTAACAAAAAAAATATAGGGAATTACGTCATCTTTCCACATATTTTTTTTAAATAATAAAATGATTTAATATGTCAAAATTGTATTTAATGATAGGATTGTTCTTGTAAATTTCAGCACAATTTTACAAGTGGATTGTGTGCACATAAAATAATTTAGTTATAAATGCATAATTTTTGAAAAAGAAATATTAACATAATGTACTAGGGTGCACATAATTTTTTATTTTAATTTATGATGGGAAATGATATAAATATTTTAATTTTTGAAACCAACCGTTGTAAAATTTAATTACATTTAATACATGTGTGTGCATGTAAACTTTTTTTACTCGTTATAAAAACTGAAAAATAAATAATACTCTCTTTAAGATCATGCATTGGTCGGGGGCGTATGTATTTTTTGAAAATTGTGTATTGTGTAATTTTTATGTTGTTGATTTATCTTTGCACTAATTCGAAGTTGTGTACATGGTTTTGTAATTATAAGTTTTAGAATAAAATAATGAAAAAAATACCATATAAACTCAGAAATTTGCAAATTTTATGCCAGTGAATAGACAATTTGTTGACAAATCCACTGGTGTGAAGTCTGCCATCTAAGGTGTATCCCAGGATAGGGTTTAAGCTTGGAAAATATGTTAGTAGTGTATAAATTTGGGATGTATATCTAGATACAAGATATTTCTAAGAAACATGCACAAGATAAATATAGAGAGGAATAATGAGACTGAACACAAGAGAAGTGAAGAATGCTTGGAGAATATTCCATGTATTATTGATCAACAATAGTGTACATAAATAATACATCCATGAGAGGTAAAATATAGTTGCTAAAGAGACAAATCATGGTAGCTCATAAAGAAGGCTTATTAAATATGATAACCCCCCATAGCTAAATAAAGCACTTTCCTAATCAGTCCAAGAGATCATGAATTCGCTAAAGCATGAGTGAGTAATGATGAGTGATGGAAAATATTTCCAATCATGGAATTTGGAGAGAATATAACGGAGGATTAGTTGGACACAAAAGATAGCAGTTTCCTGGTTAACTAGCTTTATGTTATCCACTGAAAAGTAGGAAAAATCGGTATAAAGGAAGAAATGGCAAGAAGGCATATTTACTAATCTATGCAGTCAATAAAGTTGTAGAATATTATCTAGAATAAGTATAAGGTGATCCTAGGGTAAATATGGAAAATATTTACCAAGCGATGCAAGTGGAGGCCAACTACCTGTTGGATTTTTATATCTATTAGAGAGTATTATCTTAGGATCTTATCTGAGAGAACAACATGCACAACAATCAATCACAAGAGACAATGGACACAAATATTTTCCTTGGGGAAACCATAAAGGAGAAAATCCCACAACTTCCTCAAAGATAGAATAAGCAAAAATGGCAGTAGTAAAACCCAAAGACAGTAATATGATCTCCAACAACTATTCTCTCTCTTTTCCCAGCTTCTTCTCTCTCACTCATGTGCTACAAGTAGTGTGAGTGGCTGTGTGATAAATAGAGAGGCTCACTCTCTATTTATACTAATTCCCTTCTTGACAATAACATACCAGGGTCAACTTATCTAGGAGAGTCTAATAACCGTATTTCCCTGAAACTGTGGGGACTTGGACCTCTAATCAACTAGGAGGGTTAACCTCTATGAATTTACATGACTGTTGGGCCCAGAAATGGCCCCTTTTTTACAACCCTTATCCACCTCTTTTTGCATCATCCTACTCGATTATGCATGCTAAACAGATTTTTTTGCCTCACTTGGTCCCTCAAGTCATAGAGGTATGGTTAATCATTGTCTTATCTTATTAATGCTTAGAATTGTGGCAATCAAGGATCTACATCTTAAATGATGGTTTTATAAAGATATTTCGAGATATAGAGAATACAGGTGTAGCGAGCTGAACATGCCAAAGGAAGGATGGACATTCAATGCTAAAGTTGATCGCCATCCATTCCATTGTTGCACAAAGAATGCGGTCACAATGTATTATTCCAGGCAAGCTATACAAGGGTATCTGCAACAGATTGCGATAGATTTGGAGGAAATAGTGCGCCGCTACTCAAAAGTAGTTGTAATTCACGGAATATCTTCTCAATTAATCATGATCATTATTTATGGCTCGAATAACAACTTCCCTATATCTTCTGCTCTCATCTTGCTACGACTGTAACAACTTAATGTAATTAGGGCAGCCTGAAGATCAGAGATCTTCATGGCTTCCCAATAATAGTAGGAAGATGTTATGATTGTAATTGTATAAATACGGGGAACTATTCTGCGTCAGGGGTTTAACCCTTAACCAAAATTATTGTATCAGTTGTGAGTAAGGTTGCGTGTTCATCTGCCACTTTTAAATACAAGAAGTTTGATTCTTCAAATCTCGGTGTTTTAACGTGTGTTACTTCCAGCATCTCTGTGTGAAGGCTGGGACCGGCTTCCCACAAGGATTGCTGAGTTAATTAGGTATTGTATTTATTATGTTGTGTGATTTTGTGATAATTTCATTTATTTATAGTAAGCTGCAACAGTTATCAATTTACAATGTGTCATTTGAATAATCAACAATTGCATTTCCTGTAAAAATGCAGTGGTGTGGTGTGTCAGTCGACTGTAAAGGTTAACTGTCTTTTATGCAACTGTGTGATAGTTGTAACAGCCTTGTTCATCCCTATTTCTTTCAATTACTGTTTTATTTAGATCTTTACAGTTTGTTCCTTTGTATTTATAATTGCAGAATTTCATTCATGTACTTTGAATTTCTAGAATAGTTGAATTCAATTCATGTACTTTGAATTTCTAGAATATCTTAATTCAATTCATGTACTTTGGATTTCTAGAATAACTGAATCAGGATAATTGGATGGATCTTTAGATGGTTTGGTAATCAGGGATTTTAGTTTCTACAAAAGTAATCTAGATGTTATTTCCTGAATCTTTCAATTCTAGATTAAGAATCGTAGGAGGTACTTGTGATTGCATTCTTGAGAAAGTAAATTAGATTAAATGGATTATGGGATGAGTGTGGCTGAACAAGAAAGTAGGATCATTTACTTACAGCATCAACAAATTAGCATTAAAGCATATATAGTGCATGTTAACCTTGAAATAAGAGACTTCGGGTGAATCCACGGACCTGGGCAACACTTTTTGGCAAGTGCATCTTGCCAAAAACAAAAAAACATACCTCGGTCGAGGGCTTTATAAACCCTCAACCGAGGTATTAAAACCTCGACCGAGGTTTTATAAAGCCCTCGACCGAGGTATTTTTCAGCCCTTGGTCGAGGTATTTATTAACCCTCGGTCGAGGTATTAAAACCTCGACCGAGGGTTAATAAATACCTCGACCGAGGTATGGACCTCGGTCGAGCTATGTAGCTCGACCGAGGTCTATACCTCGGTCGAGGTATCTTTTTTTTAAAAAATTATAAAATGGGGCCGCGGAGGCCCCATTTGTCATTTTCAATCGCTCGACCGAGGGACAGAGCTCGACCGAGGGACAGAGAACTCGACCGAAGTACAGCGACCATCGCTCCAAAGCAACCCATCTTCGTCACAATGTCAGAGCAAAGAGGTAACCATTTAAATTGTTTTTCAATTTAAATGGAATTTAAATTTTTTTTTTTATAAATTTATAAAATTTGATAAATATATATTTTTAGAATTTTGTTTTCAAATTTAATAAATATGTGTTTTTATAGTTTTGTTTTCAAATTTAATAAATGTATGTTTTTATAGTTTTATTTTCAAATTTAATAAATTTATATTTTTATAATTTTCATGTTTAAAATGTATACCGGCAAGCAGAAATGCTGCCGGATTTTTAAAAATTTGTAGTTAAA
>LPNX010965037.1:15336-48562 GCA_001517045.1 Pseudotsuga menziesii | reverse complement strand
AAAGGGGTTTTTTGGCCTTTTGGAGGCATTTTAGGCCTTTTGGAGCCTTTTTAGATGGTTTTATGGGAAATATGGTAGGCAAATGGACGAATGAGCCATGAAATGGGGTAGATGAGGTAGTTAACCATTTTTGGGTGTTAACAGTCCTGATGATGGATCCTGATATGGATCTGAAACGTCGACTTGGTCATTTCGATACTGTGGTTTCTCCGACAACAACATCAATGGACTACTTCTCAATGATTTAAATGCATGTGTTTGCTATCTTAGGAATACAAGCAGCTAGAAGTATTCAACTTATGAGATGAATGATTAAACATTCTTCTACTGGGAAGAAGTTAATTCAGAAATCTAGGGTTCACCAGGTAGTCGCCAATTGTTGTAGCTGCAACATTTTTTCCCAAATTTTTTTGACCTACTTTAATTCATTTTAGATCAGCTTTCTGGTTTGCTCGATGTCTTGCGCAAAGAATACTTTTATGTCAGCAATGTTTTACTATTTGATTTAATTTTTCCTTGCCATCGGAAGTGTTTTGGACTTTTAAGTCGAGAGTCTAATCATCCGCATGCCTACCATTGTGGCTCTCCAACCTTCTATTGCTCTGATGCCTTAGTCTTGCGAGATCCGGTGCAAGTATTGATTTGTTTCTTAGCCGATGCCTTTTGGGTTCTCCTAACTATTTCATCATCTGCCGCTACGAAGGAAATGTTGACTTGGTCGCCGACCCCTTAGCATTTTCCTGCTCGATGACTTTTTCTTCCTGCTGATTATAGTTGTCTCGGGAGTATATATAGTGGAATTGGGTGGTTTATTATTTTATCGTTATTTTTGGACTTTCTCTGCGCTGTCGTTTTCGCTCGAGCAGACCAGGATTCTTGCTGTCGGTACCCTCGCTCCTAGGTGGCTCCGCCGTGGAAGCTCAATGGTTTTCCTCTTGCCAGTCGCGCAGCAGTGCCAGGTAGGCCCTTGTGCTCATTTTCCCATTCCGTTCAATTGGACAAGTTGTTTTCTTGTCTCTGCGGTTAGTGTTTTACTTAGGTTTCTGTCTTGACATGTATATTTATTCTAAGGTGAATGGTATGACTATTAGTGGGGGGGATCTTCGTGGTTTACTTGATGTTTTCTCCGGCGGCCGTTATGGTTTTGCATCCTACACTCGATTGCTGCTGAGGCTGGTGTAGATGGTCATTATGTTGTCCACGCCAGTTTCCCCCATTGTGTGTTTGGCCATCCGGGGGACTTTCATGGATTTCTTATGAGGCTGTGATGATTAGTTCCACAATTCGGCCGCTCATGTCTTCACAAACCAGGACCTGTTTGTTGTTCTACTTCCCGCTTGCGGTGGCCTTGTTCAGTTCCAAATCCGAACCCCACACCAGTCTAAGATGGACCGTGAAGTGAGCATTTACAGTATTCTAGGGTGCTATCACCTATAGCGTCCGCTTTGAGCTATTTAGATTAGGTGCCTTCTGTGTTCCGTGTGAGGTGTAGGTCGTGGTGCCGAGAGAGGGTTCAAGACTGTTTTCTTTTTTACAAAGGCTATGTTTTTTCAAATCCAAACTTTGTTGGACAGAGCTAGTTTTAGTTTTGGTCAAGAGCATTTGTTTGAACATAGTTTGCTTATTTTTTATAACTGTCATCATGTTTAACACAGATGAGGTAAAACGCTTATATTGTTATCTTTATCTTTAAATATTGTCCGAAAATGACCTAACAGAACCTAAAATACATTTCTATACATGACAGGGAAATTCCTCAAAACTTAAGATGTCTAAACGTCAAAAGAAGAAGGATTCCATAGTCAAAGAGGAACTCGAAGTAAAAGCCATCACCAGAGTTGAATATACTTACAAAGACACCAAATGCATAATTGGTGTAGAACCCAAATATCAGTGGGGAGAAATTTACATATTGATTATGCGTCGAGAGGTGCCTGACATAGGTTTTGAGGAAGAAAACATCTATGCCAACATAGAGAGGTCTTCATTAATCAAAATTTCTATGAGACCCGAACTCTTTCCATGCTCAGAGGTGATTGGGTGGATTCTACCTAGGTCATGTGTGACCACCATGATTCTGGAAAATGTTGATAAACAGCGTTATGCTGCTTATAGCCCTGGATATGTGGCCCTAGCTTACCACTTGCCAGAAGCGCAAATATATCTGACTAAAGAATGGCTGAAAAGCATCAAGATGGACCTAGTCGAGACAGTCAAGAGGATGCTCATGCCTGGAAAACACTTTAGAACTAGCCTAACTGGAGAGTATGACATGAAAAGTATAAGAAGCCCTTATAGGTTCATCGCCTTGATGCTGAATAGGATTTTCTGGAGATCCCATGGTAAAAGCTTCAAATTGGAGTGGGTGCCAATAATTTTCTATGTTGCAACACAAGGGACCGTTTTCAACTGGGCCAACATTGTGTCCAATAGCTTCTCAACCTGCATGGCATCAGCATTACGGGGGCTGCCCCAAAAGAAATCAGAGTTCCACATGAACTCCATACTAATTGATTGCATACTATGCAATCAACCCTTCCCCATGCTGAGGTGCATCTAGGACCAGGAAAGAACACCAGTTTACTCAGCATACAAGCCACTATGGGCCCACAAATACCACAGTCACTATAGGGAGTTGTGTGAGTATTTCATTATGCCATTGTATACCCTGATTTTCTTGAAAGAATGTGACTGCATGTCGGAGGAGACATTGGAGGTGATTCAAGAGTATGCAAACTATTATTTGACTGAAGATGGACTATATTTCAGAATGTTTGGATGCTCTAGAGCACCCTCACTACTGCCTAAGTATGCCACAGACTATGTAGTCCACAAAGAGGCAGTTAGACAAGTGGTTTTAGATGGCATAGGAAGTTTTCTATTTGAACATAAGAAAGCAGCATACCCTCCTTTGCCTTTCAGATTGGGGAGTTACAAATTTACCAGGGTAAAGAAGGCTGATGGATTCGTGGAATAGTTGGAGAAGTTCCATTTTGGGGAAATGCGTTTCCATAGGAATGACTCCCAGAACAAGGTTGCAGAGCACTGCAAAGAGGCGAATGTACATTTTGAATATGCTAGCCACTGGGACAGAGAGGAGTCCATTTTCTGCAGTCCACAGAACATGACGGTCTTAAGAAGAAGGTTTAAAAAGAAAATCACCACCGAAGGTGGAAATGGACAGGACGAGCAGGCAAAGGCCAAGGAGGAGGAAACCAGGAAAAGGAATGAAGAGGATAGGAGGCTATCCCAAGAGGCCGAAGGTTGGATAAAAGGAGAGGAGGAGGAGAAAAGAAGAGCTGCACAAGAGGAAGCCAGAAAGGCAGAAGAAGCTTCCAAAAGTGAAGAAGAAGAAACAAACAGAAAGATAGATGAGGAGCTGAAGAAGCAGGAAGCAGAGAAGATAAAGCTGACATAGGCAGTGACAAAGCAATCAGCTTCTGACATAGCAGACGATCAGGCTCAGGACTTGGAAAACCCTAAAATTCAATATCCTGAAGTGCCCGCTGCCAGCACACCAGGACAGGCTATGGTCCCCACTCTTATACTAATCCCCTTTGAAGAGAACAAAGGGGAGGAGGTACTGGATTTTAATACTATCTTTTATGATAAAGAAAAGAAAAGGATAGTAAAGAGGACTGAGAGGAAGGTTGAAACCGGGGGGCTATCTGGTAAAATGATAAATGATAGAACTATTGTATATAGGACAGACAGAGACCCCAGGTTCACTATCAAAGTGGGGGCTGCATTGAGCCATGCTTCTGAGGACAATGTACATAAAATAATGACAGATCTTGAGCAGTCCAAAAAGTCTTCTTCTCAACTCAAAGATACCCTAAGAAAGGAAAGAGAAGAAAATAATAGGTTAAAGAGAAAGTTTGAAGACATACAAACGGAATTCAAGTCCTCAAAAGATGAACTTCAGGTCCTCTAGATAGAGAAGAGACTTATGGATACCTCCCAAGAGTGTCTAGAGAAAGTGCAGTAGGAATATCAAGAGTTGAGGGCAGAAAAAAAGCAACTGCTAAGTAGGATAGGGGATTTGGAGCTACAGAAGGCTACGTTGGAGGAAGGTGAGAGGAAATCTCAAGTACAAAAGGCAGAACTTAAAGAGCAGATTACCTCATTGACAACAACTTTAGAAGAATCCAAGGAATAATAGGTTAGTATTCAGCCCTTCCAGGAGCACGTTCTGGCACAGAGAGCCAAGATGCACCAGCTGCAAGTAGCCATAGACGAAGAGAGGTGCAAGGTTTTGTAGGTAGACAGTTGGTTGGAAGAGATTTTGGAGAACTCTTCTTATTTTGTTGATAGATCTCAAGACATCCTGGAAGTCCTGGCATGAAGGATGGCAAGGTTAGAAGCTAATGAAGAAACTCCTACAGAGTTACCCTCAAAAAATCAACAAGCCCTCAGGTAGGACTATGATTTGTTGGAGTTTACCATCAAAACAACTGAGGAGTTCAGGAAGGCTGTTAAGAAGACAAGAGGGGCATGTGCAGAATTCTTTGAGAGACTTTTGATCACTTATAATCGATGCCAGGTAGAGGCTGAGCAAAGAATATATGCTTTTCCAGACCATAGCCCACTTTTGGAAATTTTGCAAAGAAGGTATCATGAAGATGAAAAAAGGATACAGCACATTAAAGCTTTAGATGAATAGACCCTAAGGAATGAGGTAGATCATTATGCAATTAGTGTGCAGCTGTTAGAAGACCAGCTTCGCCTGAGTGCAGCCAGAATAGAAGTCATCAGAAACCAAGCTGCAAAATTCGAAATAAATATTCGATTCTTGGAACCTTAGAATAGTAGATAGGACAATACCTTTTAGTTTGGAGTTGGATGCTTTGCATGCCAGAAAGGAAGCTTGCATTGGCGGGAACAGGAGATGACAAGTACAGATGAAGCAACTGTACTAGTAAATTAAAAAAATGACTAACAAATTGTTGCAACAATTATTTACTTACAGACCATATACTCTCTTATGGAGAGTATTTTGAAACGATTTGAGTATAACGAATATTTGAAACCAACTGAATGTACAAATAGTATACTTGTAGAAGAAATTAAAAAATGGGCAACAAATTTACTTTCAACCCAAGTATAGGGACACCATGGGAAAAAAAATAGACATAGGCATGAAGTCAAGAAATACAAGCTAAATATATGCATGGACTAAATGTACAACAGAACTTAAGAGTTTAGTATATATTGTGAATTGTTTTTATGTACGTACAGTATAGTATGAACTGTTTCTCTGATCATAAGAGAGTATTTGAAAGGAAATGAGGATTGCGAATATTTGAAACCAATTTAATGTACAAACAGTCTAAATTGAGTAGAAATAACAAATGGACAACATATTTACTTTGAAACCAAGTATAGGGACTCCATGGGAAAAAGAATATACATATGTGTAATGACAAGAAGTACACGCTAAATATATAGATGGATTAAATGTACAACAAATGTTAGAAACTTAGTATATTGTGAACTGTTTCTATTTATAGAGAGTTTGTTGCATTGTATTTGTAAAAGAACTGTTTGTTTGATAGAGTATATACTTTAGAGAGGTGCATTACATGCAAGTAGAAGAGAAATATAATAAATGTACATGTACTGTGGCAGTAGTGGAAGCATGTAATATGTACAATGTTTGTGCATTGCATGTGTGAAAAAGGATAATACATTTATTCAATTAAAGCATAGGTTATAGACAAGGTAGTACATACAAGTGAAGGGTAGTAATGGCAATTGAAGAACATGTGGGAATAAAAAAAAAGGTTGCTGGGTTGTAAGGAGAGGGAAAAGGGAACTACAAGTATGGAAGAGGCTTTAGTCATAAATCCAAGAGGGACTATGGCAACGACAACACCATGTGATGTTTATGTATTGGGAAAGACAAGGGTGGTGGGATACTAAGTCTTTGTGGATCTTGCGCATGGTGTCCCTTTCATGCATATTGATAATACGTTGAAGGAATGCTCTTATTTATGAGAGAAGCTTAATAGTACGGTGGATCGGATTCAATGGGATGTTTGAAGTCGATTGGAATTGTGCTTCGATTTTTTGTAGCGATGCTTGTTGTTCCTTGATTTTATTACAGAAGTTAGGAAGGATGTTTAGGTATTGCATGTCCATGTTTGTTGTCGAAGAGCTAGGAAGAGAGAAAATAGAGCCATTAAAGGCTTAACATGTTCAAATAATATAGAGTAAAGAAAGGCACTTTTTTTTGTAATGAAATTGCTATACTGACATTGTTTTTTTTCATTGTAGAAAATAACAAAAGCAATAACATATTCACATCATAGATGAAAGGAAAAAAATTCAAAAACTTGTGTAATGGACATTTTTCTGTTCTTTTTTTTGTTTGCTCTATTGCAGAGAGAAACGAATGTTGTAAGTGTAATGTTATGGTAGATTCAACTAGATGAAACAAAATGAAGTTAAGATGTTGGAAGCAAATGAATAGAAATATATGCATGAGTGCAGGAGTTTTTTTGGGGGGGGTGGAAGGGGGGAGGGAAGAAAGCGAAGTTGTTTTGTTTTGGTTTTTAGCAAGTGGAAAGTGATAGTATTTGTTTTTTATGGTGTTGTTTGTTTATTATTTTCTGAATGCCTATTTATTTTAGTAATGACAATGGAATTTATGCAATTACTTCCAAGTAACATGTCAGATTCACTTCAGTTACCTGTCTCTTTGTTTAATAAGGGAAGGCACACACGATGAAATTGTAATAACCTTGTTGGTTGGTTGAAGTTATGAAAGCATATGTTTAATGTTATGACCTCCCTAGAGTGGAGAGTGGTAGTGTATTCCCTTTAGGGTTGGGGGGTTGTGGCGTGGCATGACCAAGCTCAACAGGTACGAGCATCAAGTCTGAACAGGGCAGGAAGGAAAGCTAGCTCTGTATGGGCAGGTAAAAGAGGTGAAGACCTCATCGCATGGCCAAAAAAAGAAAGTCATAGCAGGCATGACCCAGGTCTTGGAGGGCCACCAAATGGCAGGGCCCAACCCTAAATGGCAAGCACAACCACACGCTAGTCACAAAGAGGATGGGAATGAAGGTTAAACTTAGTCACGTGCTAGTCACGAAGAGGATGGAAAGAAAGTCTAGAAGGAACATGAAAACAATGTATATGCAAGCTAAAAAAAGGAGTCAAAAGCCAAAGGATATGTTATTTTTTCCTTGAGATAAAAAGGAGGTGTTTACTTGATTCCTGGAGCAAAGAAAGTGCAAACTAAAGAAGAATACAGAGCTCCCTCAGGGTATTGATTATTCAAGAGTGTAAAGCGAAAGCTATGGATCAATCCAGATATAAACACATGGGTAGATTGTGGCCAATATATGGTTAAAAATATGTAGTTGGTTAAAATTTGATAGGATTTAGTTCTAAAAGAACACATAAAAACATGTATTTTTTTCTACATGAATAACCTACAGTTTGGTGGGTGTTTCATACACGAAGACTAAGGAGTTTATTTTTTTACCATTAGGTGAAAACTTCTAAAGCTAAAGTTAGTATAAAATAAAAAAAATATTGGAAAATTTATAAATGACAAAATAAACAAATATAAAGGAGAAAGAAAGGAAAGTTTGATTATAATATAACGTATCAAAGCAAATTTGCAATTTGTAATGGATTTTGAACTTTTTTTTGTCCACAATGGAAAAGCTATGATGTGTTATTCAAAAGATTCAATCAAATTTATATAATTAGTTCAAATATATCAAACTACTCTTGATATCCTTGTTGATCTACTACTTGTAATATAAGACAATAATCATAATACTAAATCGGCATAATACTAAATCTGTTCATTGATCTACTACTTGTAAATCACTTTTAAGACTTTAAGTGGATTCTAGACTTAATTCCTTGTCATTGCTATAGGATGATGGGAATATTACATTCATTAAAGATACAGAGATTTCTCTCTTCCCAACCCTAAACTAAGATAAAATGAAGAAAAAAGTTAATATCACATTGTCTTCCTAACCTTAGAGTATCTAAAACAAAAGTTAATATTCTTGATCCTAAGTTCACTTGAGGTTTCAAGCTTTTTTTCAGTCGAAAAAAAAATTCCTTGATATTCTAATGAATCAAAGGTAACCTTGTACATCATCAAACAACTATCCATACCCCAATGGGTCAGACAGAAAAATAAATATTACGTTACAATGCAGTTCAAAAAAGAAATATAACTATACCCAAGATGTGAAAAAATACTATCAGCACCTAGGTATCAATACATGAAAAGGTCATCTCATAAGTGAGCAGTATATATATCTGTCAGAGAAATGTCCATAAAGAACATAACAAGAGCACAGACACCTTATCCAAAGAAGGCAAGTGACTCTCAAAATTCCTGTAATTGCTGCTCAGCATAACCAGAAATAACTCAAAAAATCCATGAGATAAACATTTGAAATAGAATGAGAAAATTCTAAAAAATTTGGATTGAGACTTCCCCAAAAAAATTGTCATCATAAGATTCAGTAAGTAAGAGATGACCAAGAGCCATACACAAACCCTCCATGGATAAGATGTCTTCCCTCTTGTTATGTTCCCTATAGGCATGACTGAAATCCACCCAAGTGGATGAGGATATGAATAATCTGGTGTTGTAGTACCAAGCCTCAAGGTTCACCATGTTAAGGGTGGATTCCCCCTTTGCCCCATTTATATTCACCGAGGAGTCACCAAAGATATGTAGGTAAGGCAACCCAATATTTTTGGCAACCCATAATGATGCCCAGAGTGCTAAAAGTTCTGCTCTAGTATTAGTACTGCTCCCACATCCAAGCTTAAAAACTTCAAGGTCTCTACATGGCCATTTAATTAAGATAACTTTTTACACTTAAACATTTCAGGTCTTCATATATTCATTGCTTTATGGGAATAATGTTTTGATTCCATGCATAAGCAAAGTTATTTTCTCTATGAACTGTGCCAAAATAATCCTCAATAACTACTTTAGGTTTGCATCATAACTTCATACCAAATTTACCCTTCAACAAACTTTACAATTGCAATTTCATGGCCTGGTTCTTGAACTGCAGGGGCAAGCAGAGGTTGCGCCATCAGAATCATGTTCTTGTTGGGCTGTGAATTCATTATCTTGATCTACTAGGTACATCTTCTCAATCTAAGAATTTAAAGATGAGGTAAGCCCATCGCTCTGAAGGGAATCTGAACTCATGGTTGACTATTTATTCCCCAAATAATTTTGAAACCCTCTACAACTATTTCTTTCTGGGAAATATTTCTGCCTCCGAGATTATCTAGAAACCATCCTATGTCTCGTTTTCACATTCAAAATTGTGACGATGCGCATGTACGCAATCCATATGATGGGACCTGAACAACTTGAAGAAATTATAACATAGCAGGAACATGGCAAACGTTGGTTGGAACACCACACCAGGCACTTGGTGAAAGTTGGTTGGAAAAAGGGATGACGTTGCTATAGTGATCCAAAAACCAACTTCTGAGAAAAAACGCCTTATGGTGTAAATATTATGAACCACTAATTCTACTTAATGTGATCAACTCAACTAGTCAACTAATTAATTAATTAATGTACTATTAAATGCAAATAGTACTGCAAGGATAACAATACACTCCATGTTTTCAATAGCTGGCATTATGGTGGTCAACTCAATAATTTTCTAAGGAACTCCTGATTTGTTGCATAACACTGTATAAATTTACAATGTGGTAAAAGGCTCTAATATTTAAAAAGAAAAAAACATACAACTAAACTCTTGTAGCTACCTTTACCAAATGAAACAACTATCTTCTCTTCTTATATGTGCACAATTTAGCTATGACATCATACAAGAGAGATTATTTTCTCTTACATATTTATGGCCTGTTATACCAAAAATATCTACAAAGATTTCCAACTCTGTCTTCAAGTGCATCTAGAGCTAAAAAGGTATTGACTAAACATATAGATCAACAACAAGGTACAAGCAACTTCGTGTCCTGCAGATAATATCCAGGCATTCAATTAAAACTATAATGCATTGACCCAATGGCACTATGCTCTGCACTCACAATTAAGTTGCAATGTCAAAATGACTCAAAGCATGCTATTGTCAACATGTATTGATTTGTCAAAGCAAACCTATAAGCTTCCAGTTATGTATTGATTTGAAATATGTTACAATATAAAGTAGAGATTGATGTTTCATTTTAGATAGATTGCTTGATTATTTATCTAAAATTCCTTTTTCAAGATTGGCCAACACTTTCAGTGCCCGATTTGATAATCAAACATGTCATAGATGTTTTGCAAGTCTCTTCTCAATAATCATTTAACATACAACTCTATTTTTTTTAAATTAATTTAAAGCTTTCTAATAAAAAAAACCATGGGAATTCACAAAAGAATATTCATTAAATGACAATCAAGAATTAATACCCAAGCTAACCACACAAATTGAAAAATTACCAAGATTTTCAAGTTGAAATAGGGCTTTACATACTATTTTGTTATTCTACCCATCAAAACAAGATGTTGCAGAATCTCCATATCTATAGGATAAACAGTTCTTAAACACCAAGATCTGAAGGCTCTATGCAAAGATTCTGTGAAAAAAAACCTGCATACGCAACGACATATGTTTGAAACCACCCATCCCCCACACATAATGTTAAAGCAGGAAGAAGATATCATACTTGGACTTGGAATGGTTAGAATTGGTTGCCGCACATGTATAAGAACCAAACTTTCTCCACAAGAAACCAAGTGATTGAGAGCCCAACGGACTACATATTTGTTGTTATTACCGTTGTCAATAGCCACTGCAACAATTCTATACCTCCTGTCTTTTTCTTCATCCTCTTCCTTCAAAATCTCAAGGTTGTGATTGGTATCAAGATCCATATTAGGAACCTTCACTTTTGGAAACTGGTCTCTTTACCAAAGTATCACAATGTACTTGTAACATCCCACTTTTATAGCCTGGCCTCTGTGCCCAAACATGAAAATTGCTCAAGCAAAAACCAATTCTTACCCTAAGAACCAAGAAAACCTATTGGATACTGAGATTACAAACCTCGGGTATCATCAAAAGAGTTGTACTATTTGCAATGCGTTTCTCATCTATATCCCACCAAATTCATTGCACAAAGTCAAACAAATATGTAGTTCTAAAACTAATATTTCTCTAAGTTATATACTTTTCAATGCCAAGGTGGGCGGTAGGAAATTTACCCACGTTAGCCTTTCAAATTACATGAAAGCTGTGATTTGTCCTACTAAAAATGCGAAAGAAGCACTATTTTTTTGTAAAGAGCTTCATAGAGAACTCGAGAGAGTAATTATTGCTCATGAATTCATAAGCAATTGCAAACCGCAAGGGAATTCTATTAAAAAGAACAACAACAAACTGTATCCAGGAGTTTGAGCAGAAAAGCTAAGATCTCTAAATAAAATAAGAGTATGAATTTCAAATTTACCTTGAAACTCTCAACTTCTATTTAAATGTGACTTGCTCGCTTCATAAAAACAAATTACGGTTTACAATTCCAGGTTACCTTCCATTTTTTTTGTGAATGTTGAACATTTAAGGCTTTGCTGTTAGATTGGATAAAATTCCCCCCACCCCCCCCCCCCCCCCCCTGCCATTCTCCGTTTGACTCGAAATAGGAGTTGAACTTGAAACACCTTATCTGAGGTTAGGGTTTTTCATTATCTCCACTCCAAACAACAAATAGATTAAAAAGAAACCTCTATAGTTGGAATCTATCTCTCAAACCTCCAAATTCTCCAACACTTTCTTTAACGACCCTGTTATAAATCAAATGGCCACCAAAGTTTGAGCCAAAAGAGTAATTGCTTTGGATTTTTCTTGAATAATTAACAAAATATGACTTTCAATTAAAGAATGTGATTTCTTTTTGGTCTGCTAAAGATTGAAAAGATCGTGAAAATTACCTGCAGGACCGTGCGATTGTGAGGAGTACAAAATCCCGAGCAATTCTCCAGCTTAAGCACCTGAAGAATGTTTTTGCGGTCGCGAGCTAGAAGACTGAGATCTTCATTTGTAATGATCATTCTACGCAAATGAAGAGACTTTAAGCATAGAAATGTCTTAGAAATCTCGTTAATCCACCACTCTGCATATCCGCCCCAGTCCGGTGGAATCAAATTAAACATGGAAGCCCTGGGCTTTCCCTTCAGTTTCAACAACTCAGGCCCTGGGAACCGAGCACTGAGATACAAAGGGGTTATGGTGTAATAGAATGCAATGGTAACATGCTTGCGAGTAAGAGAATCTACGTGGTACCACATCTTACAGACCAGGGAAACGGCATTGCGATCACTCGAATCCTCCAGGTTCCCTATGACACAATCTAGACCTCATTGGGAATTAAATTGCTCGCAAACATCCTCCACCACCTTTGCATTCCTCTTATTTTGTAAATTTCTTGCTTGAACCAATGTGTCACACACCCCAATTTTGTAAAATAATGTAAGTTGTTTTAATTATATTCCTGAGACATTATGTTAAATTTAATGCTAAGTAGGAATTGATGACTCAGCAGTCAACAGAATTGGAATGTAATTCAGAATATTTTATTATTAATAAATAAATTGTGGAGACAACAGCATGGGAGAGCTGTTAAAAAGAGGTTACTGGTCAAACTGGTGGATGGAACTAGGTGGAAGGCAAAAGACAAGTGGTAGCATCCTCAAACACTTCCTAAGTTGCAGGTGGAAACTTGCCTATATTTGGGGTCATGATCCCCCAAGAAAGTGGGATCAGAGCAGGTGGCTCATTAAATGACAACTAACCCAAAAAGACATAGGTAATCTTTTAAAAGTACTCAATGAAGAGAGCTAAGGCTGCTCATATATTTTCCAGAGAGAATTCATTTAGGTGAATGTTATTCAGGAAATTCATTGAGAAAAGAGGGAAAAAAACAGTAAGGAATTTGTTCTGAGAGGATTGCTGCAGTAACTTGACTATTACAGCTTTTTAGCTAGGAGAACTTACTGATAAGTTCTAGAATTATACTGAGTTTGAGGACTGGTATCTGACATTTGCTGCACCTAGTTCCAGCCAGGGAGACCAGAGCAAGCTTGGGGGTCCTAAGGAGTCGTTGTTTGAGCGCTCTCCAGGAGTTGGTAGGGAGGAACAGCCTCCCATTGCTGTTGTTGTCCAAGGCTTAAGCAGGTTCTGTCATTACCTAATTCTGTTTTAAAATGTGTGAATGGATGAATGTTATGCTTGTATTATTTGACAGATGATTTAGCTAGTTAGTGATGTAAATGTTTTAGTTATCAGTAAATTGAACCTATTGATATAGAATAAAGACCTACTGTGTTTTTCCACATCTGGGTTTACCAGCCTGTACTCCAGCACAGAGGTAGAAATTATAGAAAGATGTATGATGAGATTATAAATTTACAATAGATTCTTTACTTATCATCAAAAGAAATAATTGTTTTACTGAAAGCTGTATATGCTTATAGATTAAACTGCTTCCGTATAGTATTCAATCTCAGTAATTCTATCATTCATAAGGAACAGATAGAAGAATATAATAGATTGTTCTTTACCTACTATCAAAAGAGATATTTGACTGACAGTAGTATAAGTCCACAAATAAAATTATTTCTGGTACAGTAATTGTTTCTATAGTTTTATTATTGTAATAGATAGAAGAATTTAATAGTCATTTTAGAGTAAGGTTACTCTAGTTTATGTTACTATTTTAGAAAATTGCAATTTCTTCCTTCTAGATTAAAATAATTTAACTGGTTAGGTCCAGGTAACAGCAATGAAAGCAAAAGTAAGTAGATGCTGTACAGATTACTTATTTTACCATCACTACAAGTACTCTATTTAATGGAATAAATATTAGTTAAAATTTCTATCTATTTTAATATAACTTCTTTACTTACCTTCGTTCTATTTATTCAATCTTAACCAAACATACTTATGCTAGTTATAATTTTAAGGTGTTAGCAATAAAAGAATTAGTTGGTTCACTTACTTCTTTATGAAAAAAGTTTAAACTGGAATATGTCTACAAAATATATAGAATAACAAATATAATAATATTTTGGAAATAAAACACTAAATTTATTTATGTTTATGAATAGACATAGGATAAAAGTACCAGTTTATATAATGACGTTCACAATCCTTTTATATAAAACAAATTAAGTAATACATAATAATAGAAGCTACAGCACACATAAATAAGACAACAGTCTTATATCAAATATCTACTCTATTAGTTTAGGTTCCTTCTTTTTTTAACTACTGTATAAACTAAGCAGGAAGTTTAGGTACTAATTATAGGAGCAATATCATTTTAGATTCAGTAATAAGAATTAAACTATAACTGCCATACTTGTAAAAAGAGAAATCACAGCGGGTGTTTGAAGTAATCCTTTTAGGATTATAAGTGTTTAATTATCCTGTACTAAAATTATATTATAATAACCTTACTAGATTATATATATATATATATATATATATATATCAAAGTACACCAATGTACTGTTACTGATCTAGCAGAGTGACCGAATGTTTAATATTATTAAGCTACAGTAAAAACTATACAACTTCATAATCAAACAGAAACATATTATAAGTAACAGTATAAATGCAGTAATTTGTCACTGCCGAGCTTCAGTAATCCTTTGTAATCTATCTAACGAAATAAATTTCAGTACTATAACATAAACCAAGAATATTGCAAGAGAGTAGTATTAACAACTATGATATTAGTTTAAGGGTAGAAACCCTAACATCCCAAAAATATATAAGGATAAAACCTGTAAAGCTCAGTTCAGCATCTTTGGCTCACGGCCGTGTTACATTTTATACACGAAGGCTTACAGCCTGTACTCTAGTTTAAAGACAGTAATATTAAACAAAAACAAAATTTACAATCACGGTCGAAGCCGGAGAGCTCTGCAGTAGAGCTAGGGTCTTAACCCAACACATTAACAGCGAACAAACAACCAAAATAACCGAAAGCATTGAGGGTCTAAACAGGCCACAACGACCATTCCCTCATAACCCCATAAGGGTTTACACAAGGTGGATGAGCCATAGAGAAACCAGGGCTTACCGTATCCCTTATCGCTGCAACCCATATTCTTATGCAGACCAAGGAGAGAAGCAAGGCCGTGACTGCAAACCAACATAAAACTGGTGGTTAAATTCATATTTAAAAGCAAGGAAATTATAAACAAGAAAATGAGTTTATCAGTTACAAGACTGAGTAATACTTTACCTCGGCTTTGAAAGTAGCAGCTAGCTTCGCAGCGACGAGTGACAGCATGAGCAGGAAGTTCATCATTCAGCTACAAAAAGGAGACAGTGTTTACAACACTTCATCGACCATTGACAGCAGGAAACCCTCGCGCCATATAACTGAAGGAGATGTTAAAACCCTAAAGCTGAGCTGCTACCCCTTTCAAAAACACACAGCAACCATGAAGCTCATAGCATAACATTCCGAAAGGAAGAACCACTCTCATTGCATAGGCTGAAGGAGATTGGTAAGGACTAACATAGGCAAGGGTTCACGTTTTAGCCATGGAGGCAGCAAAAAGCAACAAGAGAAATAAGCAACGCGTGATGGGCAGAAATACCATGGGATAACCTTCACATTGGTGCAATGGAGCAAATTAACCAGGGAGAAGGAGCCTTGGACAGTCATAGCACAACATAGATGATGGAGTGGTAGTTTCTTTGCATAGAGGATGGACACGAGCCCGAAGGCGAGGGAGGAGAATGGGCTAGGTATTAGGTAATACTTATTTAAAACCTACACATGCATGGCCCAAACGAAGCCACGTCGCCACACAAATTATTTCACTCACAGTGGGTTCCTTTCTATAGTTTCGATGAGAAATCGGTTGACAATCATCTCGAATGGCATGAGGGGTAAACCTTAGCTTGGGCCGAAGTCAACCTATCATTAGAATGATATAACAATAGTTATGGTTAATACGTAACCTATCATGAGCTATCATCGATGCAAGATTTAACAATTATTACAATAATATATTATCACCCTTGCAACTCAATCAATTTAAAACGCTAGGTTCATCATGGGTATAACCACTTATAGCAAGGAACATTATAACATATTATTTATTTTCATAAACAATTGATATAAGGAGCATTATATCTAAAGTGGTAAGTGCATTATCATCATTTGTTTACAACTTAAATTGTTTAAAAGGAAGATTTTACGAATTACCTTTAGAATGAGTCTATAACCTTAAAGTTGTCTTGGATGGTAAATGACCTGTTCATCCAGAGAAATGACTACTAGGTCATTAAACTCCTTATAGTCTTAATAGTTTAAGCTTGTAATAAGATTATAGAAGGGAGGTTAATACATATGGTAATAAGAATATTTTTTTTAAGTATTCTACCAACACTTATATTATATTTATAGAGTTTATTAATGGTTGGCTTTAAAAAGGTTATAGATTCAACCATAGTATTTTTGGTGTTTTGGTCTTGCCTTAATTATCTAAGTTTGAATGCTTACAAAAGGAAATAACATTTAAATATTTTGATGAATGCATATATGTTTTTAACTTAGAATTTGTCACATATGAATGTGAAACCTTTTTAAGAGAAAGTTTATCAACGTAGTGATTAGACTTTGAAACTTTTAAAATTATAAATTCTTTGATGATCAGAATCATAACTAGTTTTCAGTAGGTTATTCATCAGACCTAAGATAAGCTCTAGTATATGATGAATCAGTGGTAAGGAAAATAAAACCTGGTGCATCAGCATGAATATATCTATAACAATGAATAGTTTGAAATTTATCAGCAGTAATTTGCAAACCCCATATTCATACGCTTACGAAGTAAGAGTGATTGTGCTTTCTTAAATATAAACTTTGGAGTTACGTATTTCTGTTTGTAAACAATCTTGTTTATAAAGATCCTTCAACATTGATAACTATGATAGATATCAAACAGTTCAGTGATCGTAAGAATTATAAATCTACCCTTGCTAGAATGAAGATCAAATACTGAATTTACCTCAGTAAGCATTGATATGTGCTTAGCTACTAATATCTTTCTGAACTTTGTTTTGCACACAAAATTGTACATGAAGACTTTAAAATTTCTACTTGCAGTAGCCAATCTTCTTACCTGTAATCTGTAAGGACAGACGAAACTTCCTGTATTAGCTCGAAAGCTATGTAAGCCCAGTTTTCATGACAGCCCCACTTTATGTTCATAAAAGAAACAAGTCAGTAAACTGAGAAGATGACTCTATCACTTAATGCAAATAACAGATGAATTTAAATAATAAGTTGATAACCTTAACTAATTAAATGATTAGTTAACTGTAATTATGTTATTATTATATAAATTAAAAATTTTAAATTTTTCGAAAAATTTGGGGTTTTGACACAATGGCAATGAACTCCAGATCGATTGTTCAACTACGTGCCGGTTTTATATTGGAAAATGCGTGGCACAATTTAATTTGCGAGAGGGATGACGAAGCTACAGTGGTCCGAAAACCAACTTCTGAGAGAAAACCCCTTATGGTGTAAAAATAGATGCATATATATTTACCTATTTTATTTTAGGTTCATCCTTTGCTTTTGAGCTCATGTGGCTCAAACCTTCAATAAAAAGTAGAAATAAAAGAGATGAAAAAGGGAATTCCCACCTAATTCCTGCCTAATTCCTCTAGAATCCAAGTTCATCATTTGCTTCTGAGCTCATGTGGCTCAAACCTTTAATAAAATCTAGAAACAAAAGAGATGAAAAAGGGAATCCCTGCCTAATTTCTCTAGAATCTTTGAGGAAGTTTGTTGGAAAACTTCTTGTGAAAACAAAGTATTGTCTTGACATCACACAAGACATAATCCTTAGTAACCAAAACTAAAACTAATAGTTGTATCTAATAATTAATTTAAAAACTAATATATAGTAAGTGTACTTAAAGTAAAAGTCATTATTGGAATTGATGTTAAGCTAATAGTTGTATCATCAATGGAATTAAGCTCAGTTTAGAAATTGCTAATTATGAATTTTGGAGGATTCTCATAAAATGAATCTGGACAATATACTTGTCTCATTCTTTTCCAGTCATAAAAAAACATAGATTATCCATAGTCCACTTCAAAATTCTGAAATATATAAATCTATCGGCTTAATTATGTATACAATTCGAAACATATTTATTATATGTAAAAAAATAACAATTACAAGTAAAAATGTAAAATCTGATACTAATTAATAATAAATAATATTAAAACAGATAATATTTATTGTATTTAAAATAAAAACAATTAACAATTACAAGTAAAAATAGCATTGAGAAGAAAAAGATAAGATCATTTTTTTTAAAAGGAAATCTGAAGTGAGCCAAAAAATTGAGTAAAACGGGAATGTGCATTAAACGGACATACTTATGTTGGTTCTGTGCATAGTTATTCATATCTTTATAAACTTAGAAATAAAAATCAAACACGAGCTACATAAAAATAGATATAAAATTCAAAATTTTTGCCAAAGTTTAATAGTAGAAATTGTTGGAAATATTAATCATTCCCAGATCCGAGAGTCTATATCAGTCAGGATCTTGTCAGAGTCCACGATTCGAAAATGTAAACCAGACGAATTTATCTTTGAAGTCAAGTTGTTATGTAGATAGTTATTACAGTCTTTAATGGTGAGTGAGTTTATTCATGTAGAAGCAATTTTCAGGTTGCCTATAAATAGAAGAAGAAAATTGTAAATCAGTTTAGACACAAGTTAGACATCGAAACTCACGAGAGAACTCCACGGTGAGAAAAGAGAAGTTGAAGCTCAAACTTTTGTGTATGTGATTCACTCAAAGAGCCCAAGCGTCGATGAGCCGACAAGTCTAGAGAGACAAGTTTGTAATATCTTTGTTATTTTCGCATAAGTTATATATATGAAAAACTTTATGGTTGAATGCATGTTTATTTGGCCGCACAATATTTCTAGATTTACTTGTGTAAATGTTGTTTACATTTACCAGTTAAGTGAAAGATCAAGAACCCATAAATTTCTCACTATGTGAAAGTTCCAAGTTTTACGGCACATTGGTGGACTCAAGTCTTCCTACATATTTGGGCATATGTTTTTTATAAGTTATTTGAATTTGTTAATGTGTCCATTTTACTTCATCTTACTCACATGTGAAAAACATTTGTAATTTCTTAAGTCTCTTAGACTAAGAAAAATACTCTGTAGATTTTGACCAAAGTGAACCCACAAGGTCGATTGAGTGAGCCGACTTGAGAAGTCAAACAGGTCAGCTGACTTGAGAGGTCTAAGAGGTCAGTGGACTTGAGAGGTCGAAGAGGTGAGATGACTTAGAGGTCGAAGTGAGTTGACTTCGAAGTAACAAGTGGTCTAGGTAACAGACAAGTAAGTCAAAGTAAATTAGTTGAGTCGAAAGTGCAACCAAAGTTGTTTGACGTGAAAATATTTAATTTTTAATTTTAACTGAGCCGTAAACTCAAGTTTAGTAGGCTTGGTTTTGGCTAACTGGTATCAGCGCAAGGTTTAGGAAAGAAATAATGCCTTAAAAGATGGAAAATTAATTTTCCAAGGAAAGTTAATTAAAAATTAAAAATGGCTTCCACTTTTGATTCATTGCAAACTCCAATTTTTATAGGAAAGAGTTATGAATATTAGTCTTTAACTATGAAGACTTTATTCATAGGTAAAGATGTCTGGGAGATAGTCCAACATGGTTATGCAGAACCAGCAGACATGACAGCATATAACAATCTCACACAGGTTGAGAAAGATGTCTTGAGGGAACAGAGGAAAAAAGATGGAAAGCCTCTATTCTACATACATCAAGCTATGCATGAAAGCATACTCCCAAGAGTAGCAGCTAAAAGTAATGCTAAGCAAGCATGGGATACATTGGAGACTACCTATCAAGGTTTGGATAAGGTAAGGACATCTAAGGTGCAGAATCTAAGGAGAGATTTTGAATCTCTGTCCATGAAAGATTCAAAGAATGTAGACACATTCTACACCAGAGTTGTTGGTTTGATAAACCAACTGAAATCTCATGAAGAAGTCATAGAAGACCGAAGGGTTGTTGAAAAAATTCTCAAAGTCTTCCCCCAAGATTTGAAAACTTTGTTGTGACCTTAGAAAAACATAGAGACATGTCGACATTTACCATTGACGAGCTGCAAGCTTCACTCATCATCATGAACACAGACTCAACAGAACACAAACATCATTGGAAGGTGCATTCACAGCACAGTCATCAATAAGCTGTGGTAGAGGCAGTGGGAGAAACAACTTCAAAGGCAGAGGAAGAAGTTCTTCAAAAGGAGGACTAGGTAGAAGTCCTGCAAATGTCGGTGCTAGACGAGATAATCAAAACCCAAGTGATCTAAGTGGTCATAGCTTTGATAAATAAAAAATCGAATGTCATTACTGTAAGAATTTTGTCATTATGCATATGAATCCAGGAAGAAACAATATGACTATCAGAAATAGCAAATCAATACCATGTCTTTTTTATCAGTGAAAATAGGAGACAAGAAAATTTTCATTAAAAATAGAATGTAGAAATGATTTCTACACACATCGTTCTTCAACATTAAATTTTAAAAGATTTCATTGTCCGTCTTCAGAGAGCGAATTATTTGAGCGTATTTAGATGAAATTATTTAATGAACGTCTTCCACACCCCTTAGGCTCCGTAAAAAGGGGACGAGTTCTTTGAGCTCTGTGTAGAATTTGTGACCCTTGAATGCTTTAATGGGGATTGCATTGGACGGCAAACGCGCTTAGGAAACTAGGTCATTGTCAAAGATGCTTTAACATGCTTGATTTTGATCCCATATGTTTCTATTTATATATTGAAATTGATCTGATTGTCCATGTCGATCTTCTCCACAAAGCAGTTGGATCTCAGTTTCCTGCTTCGGGCGAACATAACGATCATCTCGAACCAAAGGGCCATCTAGTTTAAGAATGACTTAATACAGGGAATCTGGTAAACAGACATATCCTCCCCATCGATCTATGGAAAACATACGGATCCTTAATCTTGCGTTAGCATTTTCCTTCTCACACCCAAAAGGGTATTTTACATTCCCAGCTCGAGCGTAAGGCAGCGCCGCGGTTGTGGTGGAAGCAACAAAACCACGAGCGTATGGCAGCATCGTGGTTGTGGTGGAAGCAACAACACCATGGTTAAATTTACCACGGAAGGGATCCTGGCCCCTGGGCAATCTCTCTCTTTCTCTTTAACACCCGGCTTCCGTCAGAGGACGTTGCACTTCCAGTTCCACTTACCACCACCATTGGGTTTTATTTTGACGCTGCCGTTTCAGTTGCCGCTACCACTGCAAAATTCTTAACATTCTGGTTCTCATTTTACTGATGTCATTGTCCTTGTCGACAGGGACAATAGTCGACACAGACAATCACCTCAATAAACTGAGAACCTAAATATTAAGAATGTTGCAGAGGTAGTGGCAACTGAAACTGCAACGTCAAAAGAGAACGCAGTGGTGGTGGCAACTGGAAGTGGAAGTGCAGTGTCCCTAACTGAAGCCGGGTGTTAAAGAGAAAGAGAGAGATATTGCGAGTGTTCAAGAGAAAGAGAGAGATATTTCCCAGGAGCCCTTTCGTGGTGTCATTGCTGCCGCCACAACCGCGGCGCTGCCACACGCTCGTGCTCGAAATGGAAAATACCCTTTTCAGTGTGAGGAGGGAAATGCTACCACAAGATGAAGGATCTGTATGTTTACTAGAGGTCGCTTGGGAGGATATGTATGTTTACCAGAATGCTTGGATTAAGTCATTCTTAAAATACATGGCCCTGTGGTTCGAGATCGTTCTGTGGCCCATGGCTTGGATTAAATATGTTCGTTTAATCTACAAAGAACACCTACATCAATAGCTTAGTTTGAGAAAATAGAGCTCCATATGTTTGGTAGTTGGATTTTCAAGACCTGAAAGTTGAAAACATAGCGTAACATTCCAAGTTCTTGATGTGATATTTAGCGATGTCGTGAATGTCCACCGATTGGACCATCTGCGCGTCCAGATCCAAGACAAAATCTTCAACCTGCATGTTTGTATCCCTCGACAGTGTTTGGTAGAAGTGGGGGAGGACCAATATTAAAATCGGTTTCGCACAGCTGATGCAATACTATTAATCTGAGAGGCCTCATCATTCAAATAACAAATAACTTCTCTACACTGAATTAGTTATATAAATAAATTACCTTTCATGAACATCGAGAGGCCTCATCATTCAAATAACAAATACCTTCTCTACACTGAATTAGTTATATAAATAAATTACCTTTCATGAACATGGCTTTGGTCTTTAAAAATCCCAAGGATTACTATTACTATAATTTGACAAGAAGTTTACGTATGAAAATTTCCAATCATCATGACTTTCGAATTCATTTATCAAAGTTTAGCATGTAAGTTAGAATTAAAAAAATCTGGAGATTGATAATAAATAAAATAACAAATGCATCTATTTAAAGGTTATTATGTCTAAAACAAATGTATTTATTTAAAGGTTATTTTGTCTAAAATAGAATGCTCAAAAGATAGCAAGCTCAATTATGTTAGTTCAAACATATTAAGGTATCTATAACCTTTGGTTTGCACTAGGCTCTTTAGGTTTGCAAAAGGCTTTGTTGGGAATTCAACATAAAAGGAACATGTATGTTTGGCACTAGGCATTGAACCGTCTCTTATTAGTATGGACACTATTATGGAGTGTACTTAGATAAAAATGTGTAAAAGCAGTGACTAAAACATGTTTAAAACATCATTTTGAATTTTTTACATTTAAAACAAATGTACAAGAATATACTATAAGTACTAGATCAAGTTTTATTAGTACAGATCAAGTTTTCAAGGCTGAATTGATATTTAGAGTCAATCTCCAAATCATTTGTAGCTTGACTTTAAGTATCATTTAGAGAACATGGATGATAGAAATTTGTTAGGGTGCATTTCTTGGCTTTTCATGTACTTATCATATTGCTTAAGTGGTTAAAATTCTACTGCATTGGTTTTAAATGTACAAAATTCAAAATGTTGTTGTTATAGATATTTATAGGCCGAATTAAAAGTATCACAATTACTTAATTTTGTTTTGTGAGTTGCATGAAAAATTGACGAAATTAGTCTTTCATATAGTGGTTTAACCTATTTACCATCATTTAATCCTACTAAAAACATAAAATAACTATATATAAAACTAAAAAAAAAATAACATCAAATAATTACACCCTCTACATTCATAACCTAAATAAAAATTAGCCAAACAACATAATTAATATTGAAAAAAATTAAAAAAGCTATCACAATACCCAAAATTAAATAAATTAGTCACAGAAAATGTCATTAAATAAGATACATCCTTTACATATATAAATTATATAAATTAAATTAAAATTAGTAAAAATTTATTACTTTTGCTGCATGATAGTATGGATTTCAAATTGATTGATCTTAAGATTTGGATTAACAAGTTATAATATTTGAAATAAGGTTCCTTCTTTAATATTGGACATGCATTTGAGATAAACTCAATATGATGTAAACTCAAATTGAGTGAGATCATTTTTCTCTAGTATGTTAACATCAACACATTATTAATAAAAAGTCATTCTAGTTTTACATGGTGCTTTGCATATATGGAAAACAAATAGTTCAGTTAGAAAACTCACACTAATAATCATTTTACATTGTGTTTTACATATGGATAAAAAAACTAGAGAATAAAGTAGACATTAGTTAAAAATAATAATAAAATGAAAAGACCTATTAAAATGTTAAAAAATTACAATAATATACACAATTATATATATGTATATATTAACCCAAATAAATAAGAATATGACAATATTTTCATGTGAAAAACCTAACCGGTGAGACACAAATGTAAGACTAAGAAGACGTATTTATATTCTTTTATGAGACAAATACAATGGACTTAAACCATGTGCTAAAAACCACTTATGTATATCTATGGGTCTAAAACCATGGGATGAAAGCTACTTACTTAAATATATGGTCCTAAAAATTATTTAACCAAAGCTAAATAGAAAAAGTCACAAATATTTATTGTTTTTTATTTATTTGATCTCATATACAACAAAATAATTAATTTTTCCTTTTGTGGAAAGGCTTTCTCATGGATCCACTTTAAACCGTGACTAAACATAAAAATAATAAACTAAATTGCATGTTACAACTAAGTTGAAACTTATCTAACAAACTCTAACTAATTTACTTAAAAAAAAATTTGAAAGAGCAACTAGCTACTCTCCTTGAAATAAAAATTAAATTAATTAGATGAATATAGAAATACATTAATTATGTATTTGATTATCTCAAAGCTATATCCACATTGAACACACATAGAATGAAAGGTTAATTAAACTTAATTTCATTAAAGGTTGTTATAATATACTCAAATGTAAGAGAACATAATAATAGTCATATTGGTGGAATGGATGGATAGTGTATAAAGTATAAGATAAACATCGTAAATTTTGAATTCTTTTCATTTCATTTTAAGTTTATAGAAATTAATAGTGTCTTAATTTTATGATTATATAAATTTACAAAGGGTCAAATTTAACATTATAAAAGTTTGTAAAATAAAAATCTTGGTTAGCAATTGTTATACTATATTCAAAATAATAACATAAAAAAAAAATATTTTCAATATATATAAAGTTACATATCTATAGATTGTGGCTATCTCTTTATATATTGATCTACACGTTGGATAATGGTGGTATAACTCTATTTGCAAATAGAAGGTGTTGTTGAAAGACATTTTATTTTGTTTGATGGTCTTTGAGAACATAATAATTACTGGTCATAATCTTATGAAATCAGGTTTCAATGGTCCTTTTATCTGCCAATTTTGTCATGTTGATGAAGAAATATTTTCTTGTAAATTGTGTCATCTCTCAAGATGTTCAGAAGGGAATCCAATTCTTACTTAATATTTTGGTTTGTTGGGGTTTGAACCCCCTTGAAGTTAACTTCAAGGGATGGGTATCATCAGTGGTAATAACTCTAATCTTCCTTTATTTATCATTTGAGGACTTCGGTGCTAATGGAATCAATGTTCTTTGAGGAAGCATCCTGCAATGTATATGACATCTTGGATAAAATTGTTAGAGAATCTAAGAAGTTTAAGAGTAACTGTCATGAGGATTATGCTCGTCCCTTAAAATTTCCCACATTTCCAGTTGGACATCATGTAGTTTTTTTTTATGGAGTGGCATAAGACAAACAATGTGGGGTTGGAATGTTTATAAAAATCAAGAAGAAACATTATTTTAAATTGTGGTTGGATTGTGGTTGTAGCACCTTTGGATCTTACTCTTTTTTTCCTTGAAATGTAAGATTTTGTCATTGCAAGTGGATGTATATTATTGGGTAATATTAGATTGGGAAGTAGGATAGGCTCGACTATAAGTAAATTTATTGGAATCCCATAAAATGAGAATTATAGAGAAATTCAAAAGAATTTTTGGTTTCCTTCTTATACTCATATCTATATGCAGTTTAATTGTAACAACACTAAAATTCAAAATAAATAAATAAATTATTTACCATCTGTAACTCTAAAATTGCTAGGAGATAAAATTCTGAGAGATGTTATACTTTATAATTCTTCTGTCAGATTAATGTGCCTATGGTAGTGTTTATCATTAGAATTCTTTGGTTTGACTTTTTATTGATATTACATCAAAGACTTTCGTTGATACTATTTTGTGACAATAACTTCCTTTAAAAACTTTGTTGGTTGCAAAGTCGTAAAACTGTTTTCCATTCTTTCAATTTATATTCTTCTATGTATGAGCTACTAAAGGGAAAGGTCAATGTCTTTGTTAGCCTTTAAGGTTAACGCATGAAATCTTGTTTCGTTTTCTACATATGAAAGAGTTTACATCTAAAGAAACAAGTTCCTAAACCCCAAAGCATTAAAATTCTATGCAAGCAAGGTAGAACACCAAGGTTTGGAGGGACCTAAGAAAATAGATATCCTAAGATATCCACCATACTATATACTATGATAAGGATCAAAATCGAGTTGATATTACACTGCACTTTATAACCGTGTATGAGTCTCTTGAATTTACAATGTATTCTGACTCGTTGTTGATTAGGCGGCGGTTGTAAAGGGTACAAGGTTGATATTGAATGCTCCCCTACGTAGCCATGTGGGTGCTTTTATTCCTCTATCTGGTGGTTAAAAGTCTTAAACAAAACCCTAAGGGTTTAACGTTTGATCGAAAATTGTGGGGCTTGTCCATGAACCCTCGTTATGTTGTATTTTTCTCTATGGAGCTATGTAGGTTTCTTGGTTTTCTATGCTTGATAGTTTTGAAGGTATTAACCAGAGGAGTCGTGTTGCTCAGTACTTGTTTCTCTTTAGGTCTCTTTGTCTGTACAATCACCAAACTTCAATGGTGGTATTGGTTTCACCGTGGGAAGAGGAAATCACAACACCAGGTAAAAACCGTCTCCTAAATCTTGGGATGAACAAAATTCTTAAAACATAAATCGTTTCTTTATATGCTGAAATGTTTGACCTCTGAAATCATAATGTGAAAGAGGGTTGTAGTGTCACGCTCATCGACTATAGGTTCTTAGTTGGATGCTTCATCAAAAGGCCTATCAATCGGCTAAGACTTGACCTATCCCCCATTCGTGGCTCTCTTGTTGAAACTCTTATGCTTGTTATGCATTTTTGGACAGTGTTGGGGTTTCATTTCTATGATAGATCGTCTAAAAGAGAGTGATACTAATCATTTGGTAATGCCATGAAGGCTTGATTTTACTCATGGAAGAAATGTAATGAAATGGGACAACATTTGGCCATGAAGTCGATTGAACGTGTTAAGTTTGTTTGAAAATTATGGCAAGGTTTTGTTTCTTTTTGGAAATATAGTTTATGATAGTCTCTGTAAAATTTTCTTTAATATGAAGGACCCATAAGGGCTTGTATAAAGCCATGTTTTTACTTTTAACAAAGCTGTAAGCTTCGTTTAGCTATACATGATGCATTCTTTTTGTTTATCAGATCCTCGATTTTTGTTTATAGTTTGTAGAGCTATTAAAAATTATTTAACCATGAGGCATTTAAATTGTCGGCTTGTTTAGGGACGTTACAACCATGATAAAATAAGCAGAGGTTTTTGGTGATATCAAAACTGATTTTGTATTTAGCACTATAGTGTTGTGTTGATGTTCAAAGCTTTGTTTTACAGTAGCAGTTACCTTGTATATGTAAGAGATTTCAGTTTTGAAACCTTTACCATGTAATGTGTGCTTTTGAGGATAGGGTCGTAATGCCTCTGTTAAAGATAACTACTATTTAAAATACCTCTTGTAAAGCTCTTGTGAGATCTTATGAGGGCTTAAATAACGCTATGAAATACCTATTTTATTATATACTTGCCACAATGGATAATCTCCATTTCAATTTTCTTCTCTATTGGAATTTGTTACAATTTGTATAGGTTTATAATGACGGCCTTTATAGTGTCCTGCTTATTTTTATAAAGGGTCATAAGGCCATTGATAGTGATAATTTTGTTACATAGTCGTTATACTTATATTAATAGTTATTAGATTTGGAGAATATTATACATGATAGATTAACGATTTTTAGATCATGAGACCTCCTTTGATGCTTATTCCAGTTTATAAAAAAAAAGGGGTTGTGAGGCCATTATCACAGATAAAATTTGTTAATTATTCCTAGGCAAGATTTTTATAACTTGGTAAAGACCTGTGAGGATTTCAATCTAGAGTTTGGTCTCATCTTTACAGTTCTTGTTGTTTATTTTTAAAGAAAACAAAGTAGTTGTGAGGTTTTTATAGAAAACAAAGTAGTTGTGAGGTTGTTATAGAAAACAAAATAGTTGTAAGGTTGTTACTCTATCACCATGATATAAGAGATATGTAAAAATGAAGTAGCCATGAGGCTGTTACTTTGGCATATCATTTTTTAGAGATAGACGTGAGGCCACTGATTGTAGGATTACAGTTTTGAATTTATAGCCAAAGAATTTAAGCCCTAAGGCTGTCATAAAATTCTTATGCAAGCAAAATTTGTTGTAGATAACAATGCCAATTCGGCCTATAGCCTGTAACTAGTGCTACAACCTGTTGATAATATCGATTTCGTGTTTTTAACATAAACAGTTTTTCACGAGACTGGTTGCATTGTCTTTAAACGAAAAAATCTTCGTGGAACATAGATCGGTTATTATTTAGTTCCAGTTTTAAATTTATTATGTTATAAAATTCTTTTCTATTACTTTTTCAAACCCTAATTAGTTTATAGAGCTACTGAAGAGTTCTATTCTTAATATGAGCTATTAGTCTAGTGTATAATTATATATATAGATCCTTACATTTAAATACATATATTGTGTTAGTATCTCTATCTATTATGAATATTATATTAACTTCTGTAATAGATATCATAAGGTATTTTCAAAAGTATTCCCTAAGAAATTAACTGTTAATTATTTAGATCTTAGACTAAATAGAGGACTACCATAATAGATTTAGGAGAAACTGAGATAAAAGTACTTATAAAAAAAAGGCCAAGAACAAGAATAATATCGTTCTAAACTTAATCGAATATCTTATACTAATTTCAAATTTATTCTCTTTAGAAGTAGTGAAGACTAAAATCCAAAAGCTGTGTAGCTGATAACAATTTTTCAGATTGGAAGTACAGATAAAACAATAAAATACCCATATAAGAGTTGCAGATATTGAACATACTTCCAAAGTACATACATAGAATTAAATCATCACTAAATAACAACAATTAGAACCTGAATAATGCACAGAAGGGGACAAACACCCAAGGGAGACCGTTCCACTCAACCATCTCATTAAGCAGCCAAATTATAGGACCCCCGAGCCTGTCCACTTAACCACTAGGACAAATATCTATGAATATTTCTCACACAACAAAATTGTTACAACTTACCACTTAGTAGTAGACTTGGATCAACACTTCCACTTTAGCTATCCCCTCATCAAATTCCTTGTGTTCCTAACTTTTTAGTTTGTAGGAGCCACAAGGTTCATTCCATTAGAAATCAGAATGAGTAGTGAGCCGCTTGATCAATTTGATGGTATATATAAGATTTCCTAGGTCTTTGGGTCAATTTTATAATTAAATGATCAATTAGCTCAGTTCCCTCCTCTCACGAAACATGACCACATTTTTAGGGATTATGCTTCATGCAACAGCTAGTAGGTGAAATGCTAATTCTACAACTTGTCAACCAGCCTTCTACAGGTATTCACTCCTTCTAATGTGTTAGTGAAAAATCATATAACAGCACCCCTTGGATAGATGTCTCTTCTATTTAATTATTAAAATAAAAAAATTCTTCAATTACAGTCATCCTTGACCAACTTGGTCACAAAACTTTAAAATAAATTTAACCAAATGTTTTATTAAATAATGTCGATACCAAGTCCTAGTAATTCCTTTCACCTTGACCAATGCCCTTGCCACATTTATGTGTTCGATGAATATCATCTTTAACAAGTATTTGGATCAGTTCATGTTAATTTTCATTAACGATATCCTGATCTAATCAAGGACAAATGAATAACATCAACAATACTTGAGAATCGTACTACAGACCATGAGAGACCACCAGCTGTATGCTAAGTTTGAGAAGTGGGAATTATTCAAGATATAAATTCAGTAATTAGGACATGTCATCTATGAAAAAGAAATTACGGTAGATCCATAAAAGATAAAGGAAATTTTTGAATGGCCTGTTCCTAAGGATGTCAGAGACATTCGATCTTTCATGGGACTCACTTGGTACTACCAGAGGTTCATCCAAGGGTTCACAAAGATAGCCTATCCTATTAATCCATTACAAAGGAAGGGAGTAAAATTTGTATGGTCTGTGAAGTGTCATGAGAGCTTTGAAAATATAAAACGATTGTTAACCATGGACCCAATCTTGAAGGTGGTTGACCCCTAAAAACACTACACAATATGTATTGATGCTAGCAAGGTGGGATTGGGGGGAACATTATCTCAAGAAGGGCATGTGGTATGTTACGAATATCGCAAGTTGAATGATCATGAATGAAATGATGTAGTGCATGAAATAGAATTGCCAATAGTAGTGCATGACTTAAAGATGTGGTGTCACTACCTGTTAGGGAAAAGGTTCCTTTTATTGACAGATAACACATGCGTAAGGAATCTGTTTACTCAACCTAGACTCAATGCCAGCAAAACATGAAGGATGGCCTTTTAAAGCGAAATTGGATTTGAAGTGAAGCATATCAAAGGTAAGGAAAATAAAGTGGCTGATGCACTCAGCCGAAGAACTCACGAAGTGTATGAAATCACCGCGAGTCAACCAGAAGGTGGTATGTTGAGCAGAATAAAAATAGCTAGCATCCACGATGTGGAATATGGAAATATATTGAATAAATTACTAAAATACGAGGTAAAATTGAATGGTACAGAATTCAAACTATACCAGAAAGGATTAATTTGGTTTGAAAGAAGAATATACATACATAACGTTGTAGATTTGAAATTGTTTGTTCTAAATCAATTGCATAGACCTCCTTATGCAAGGTACCCTGGTTACCAAAAGATGATATTGAACCCTCAAAAAGCAATTCTTTTGGCCTAAATTGAAGGAAGGTCTAGTTGAGTACTTGTCTAAATGTTTGGAATGTCAATAGGTGAAGGCTGAGCATCAACATCTAACATCTTTTTTACAACCCTTACCAATTTCTGAATGGAAATGGGAGATAATATCTCTCAATTTTATCAAAGGCTTTCCATTAACTCAAAAACAACATGATTCAATTATGGCTGTAGTTGATAAATTAAGAAATTCTGCTCATTTTATACCTATGAAATTGATTTATAAGGCTGTCAATGTTGCAGAAATATTCCTGAAGGAAATATTCCGACTTCATGGAGTGCAAAAAATGGTAATTTATGACCGGGATGTCAAATTTACATCAAAATTTTGGTAATTATTGTTTCCAGGGTTGGAAACCAAGATAAACTCCAGCACTAGCTACCACCCTGAAACAAATGGACAAATAGAACGAACAAACCAAGTCATCGATGACATGTTGAAGATGTATGTCATGGAAAGACCCACTAAGTGGGAAGACTATCTACATTTGGCAAAGTTTGCATACAATAATGGCTACCAAGCTTCTACCAAGATGATCCCATTTGAAATCCTGTATGGAATGAAGTGTACTACCCCTATTAGTTGGGATAGCCCTGTGGATCCTCTGATGGTAGGACCTGAAATGTTGCAAGACATGGAACAAACTGTTTGGGAAGTACAAAAGAATTTGAAGGTGGCGCGGGATCGCCAAAAGAGTTATGCTGACTTGAAAAGAAGACATAAATAGTTCTCAGTCGGGGATCATGTTTACCTCCAAGTCAAGCCCAAAAATATCTCCTTGAAACTAGGAAGTTGTACCAAATTAGCGCCACGGTTCTGCATACCTTTTCAAGTCTTGGAAAGGATTAGACCCGTGGCATACAAGATTGCTCTTCTAGCACACTTAAGAATACATAATGTTTTTCAAATTTCATGGATAATAATTGTAGTTTTGGAATGAGATTAAGTTACATTTGCATCTAAACTTTTTCCCTGAAAAAGATCAGATCACTGAAGGAATAAAGGAAAGGAGGGTCGAGATGGACAACGGGAAGGTCAATGGGTGTAGACGACTTCACCAAGAAAGATGCTCAAAATTAATAGTTTTTGGTAATGGTGGAATGGTTAACTTGCGGGAAGATTCTGCCATCAGATGGATTGAGGGAATCAGATCAACGGTCAACAGATATTTTGCCGAGAAAACATGCAAGAATTAATTAAGTTTCTAGATTTGAAAAATTGGGTACGCTCCACATGATTAGACGACTGAGATATAACGATGTTGGAAATCAACGATGGGAGTTGATTTCACAACTTCAACTTGCATGGACAAATGAACCTTTCATATGTGTGAAATATGGTAGGCCTAATGAAGAGGAGAAATGAAGATCAAACGAGGATTTAGATCTACGATGAGGTTCATTTCGTAATGTCAACAAGCGCAGATAAATGAACCTTCCAGATCTGTGAAACACAGTGGGCCCAATAAGGGTGAGCGATGGAGATCAGAGCCATAATATCAACAGTGGGGTTGACCTCGCAAGTATCAACGTTGTGGAAGAAGTGAAGATGAATAGAGGAGGAAAAAAGTGCCAAAAATTCTAAGATAAGGTGTATGTTTCCACACCCTAGAGTCCACAGTGGAAGGCAGAAGGTGGGAGGCATAAATCAGAAAGAGAAATGAGGGCAAGCATTGGTTTCTGCAATTCAGAGTATGTCTCCAGAAGGAGGAAAGGGGAAAGAGGAAGGTGAACAAATGAAGGTGTTGTTTGTTAATTTTCTAATTCTTGCAGTCCACAATGGAAGACAAAAAGGTAGAATGCAAGAGGAAAGAATGTGGATAAATGACTTTGTCATTTGTTAAGTGTATGATTTTTGTAGTCCACAGTGAAAGGCGAAAAGGAAGAATGTGGAAGGAAAAAATGTGGGAAATGACTATGTCCTTTCTTAAGTTTTGGATTCCTGTAGTCCACAATGGAAGGAGGAAAGGTAGAATGCGAAAGGCAAAAATGTGGATAAATGACTACATCTTTTGTTAAGTTTCTAATTCCCGTAGTCTACAGTGGAAGGCGAAAAGTAAGAATGCGGAAGGCAGAAATGTGGATAAATGACTTCATTGTTTGTTAATTTTTCGATTCCCATAGTCCACAATGGAAGGAGGAAAGGAAGAATGCGGAAGGGAAAAATGTGGGTAAATTTTTTCGTTGTTTGATAAGATTATGATTCCTGCAATCACCAGCAGAAGGACAAAAGGAGGAATGTGGAAGGTGGAATGTGGTGAGATGATCCTGTTGTATGATAGGTTTTCGATTCTTGAAGTCTGTAGTGAAAGGTTAAAAGGCAGAAATGTGGTGAAATGATTTTGTCGTATGTTAGGTTTCTGATTCTTGAAGTCCACATTAGAAGGAAGAAAGGTAGAATGTGGAATGCTAAAGTCGGAAATTTAGTTTCAGTGCAGAAACAACCTTTCTAGTTGTAGAAGTAGATTTACTTG
>LPNX010965037.1:1936-14784 GCA_001517045.1 Pseudotsuga menziesii | reverse complement strand
GGTTGAAAAAGTGTGATAAAAATTATTAAAATTTCCATCCATTGAAATTCCCCCTTTAATTTTAAAAGGATTAAATTCGAAAAAGTATGGATTCTACCATAATGAAACCACCCAAATCCCAATCAAAATAATATTACAAAATTCCCACCGAGGTTACATTTTTTGCATTACCTCAATCTCCTACTCTCACACACCTATAAAATCCATAAAATATCATTTACTCTATTATTTCATTTATGTTGTCATAACTTATAAAAGTTTGTCGCAATGTAAATTAGTTGTCATCACAGTAAAAATGCATGTAACTTAAGTTGTCTCAGTTCCATGTTTGATCAACATGTTATGCCACTTGTGGAATTGTATTCGTGTGACTAAAAACCCTAAAGAAACTCAACAAGGTAAGGTTTTCCAACGCTTTTTTAATTATTTTAATTTTGGGTTACTAGGGACCTAATCCTAAAAAGCTATGGCTTAGTCCTAGCTTACCATCCACACTCTTACTATAAGTTGAAAAGTGGTAATTAAAATTTGTAATAAAGGATTATATGCATGGAAGACCTAATACATAGTTTGGTTAAAGGTCTAATTAAAATGTTTGGACTAAGCTGACAAACACAATAGACATTACCCTAGCCTAAACATACACATTGTGGTTGATATGTTATAAGATGTCATGTAATAAAACTTTGGAAGGGAGATACATGTGTTTTCCAACACAATATTTTATTTTTGTACTATGGAAAATAAATCTTCCATGGCTGCGATGGAAAGTTTGAAAATAATGCAAATGTGGTTCGAGAGGGATCTCATCCCTCCACTTAGAGTGATCTTCTACAAGGTTTTTTCCAATGGTTTAAACGCATTTATACTCTGGGTTTTAATTCTGCACGTTTTTATTCTGTAACGGTTGTGTGGGAGAGAACTTCACCATTCATGGTTGCTTACACCGCCTTTCTTTTGTTCCTTGCACAGTCAATTAGTGAGAGTTTTTTTACTTGTTTCTGAGGTTTAATTGAAGATGTTTATTGGTGAAATGGCCTCCATTATGGCCTTGACCTATCTAGTTTGTCGCATAGAGGAAAGGAGCATTTCCTTCTTCGAGCTTTTGGGAAAGCTTACAACCTACCATGACTTTTCCAAGTAAGAGATTTAAGGTCCATCTGCAAGTTCTTGTTCTGTTTTTTTTTGTTACAGGTTTTAAGATATGACACCAATTTCCATCTAACTCAAAGTAGTCTGTTATTGTGTAGAAAGAGGAGAGATAAGAGGAAAATAGGAGGATCCACACGTTGGCCCTCTGTATGATTGTTTAGGGTAAGTTCCAAATGAAAGTTCCATTTCTTGTTCAATTCGACCTCCAAGGAAACACTAACTTCTTCTTTTAATGTGCAAGTGGAGTTTTTGTGGAAATACAAGCTTTTAAATGAATTCTAGCTTTAAGCTTCATGCCCATGTATTGTTTGGTCACCAAAGGGTTTACTTTGTCATCCTTATGCAAAAATATTTGTTACCGGTTAGAAATTATAGTGTGGGATGCAGGTTGTATAATGTGGAATGCATGTTATGCAATGGTTTAAAACCCAATTGATTGTCTTCCTTTATATTGCATTATGAAACACGCTTAAATAATCGTAGAATATAATTTCCTCTAATTAAAGGTTGGCTTTCTTTGATCAATTCATTCAATAAAATATTTAACACATAACCCATTCTTAAATATATAAAAGAAATACAATCATATACTACTCTCTAGTCTTCATAGTTTTATCCTCATGCATTAGGTTTAGATCATGAAATCTTAATTTACCAATTACACCCTTTTTGTTCTAATTCCATGGTATCTTTTACAGTAAAAGTAACTTAATTCATAAAAGCAACCCAAAATCTAACTAAAGTAGTAGGAAAAATAATGGTGATTTATTCTCTAAGATTTGGTTATGCTAAATAATACTTCATATAAGTGAAATAATAAATCAATTCTATTCCTATCTATCGCGACCAATTACTTTATTATTATATTCCACACCCATATTATTTTATATCTACTTGAGCTCGTGAACCAATAATTATTAAGAGTGTGGTTTATCTTCCTTAAGGCTATTTAAAGATGGACATATGGAACATACTTACAACTACTTATAAATATAAAACACTTATTCACAAGGACCATTTTACATCCAGCTCATTTAAATTTGAGAGTTCTATAAATATAGGAACAAGGAAATTACTACTTGGATGACTTAAGATATACAAGCTTTTAGGGGTCAACCCAAAGTCAAATAAACTATTTATTTTCACTCATTCAAGCATTACAAGCTTTAATATCAATCTATGTTCATACAATGATCTTTTAGATATAATAATTTATCTTAAAAAAACTATTTTATGTAGATAACATCAATCAATGTTCATACAATGATCCTTTAGATATAACCCTATTCTCTTCATTTCCATATTCATTTAGTTTATAATAATGCTATTAAAGAACATTGGAGCCATTCACAATCCTGACATGCCTTAAAAAAAGGTTACATCCATGGAAACATGTTTGATTTGAAGTGCCACGGCTGGTAACAATCTATTTCCTTCTAATAGAACATTTACTTCGAATGGAATGGAAAAATAGTTATGGAATATGTTAGATTGGCAAAATATGAGTATGTTTTAATGCTTGTGGGTGTGGCAGCCCATTCCCATATGGTGGAGATGGTATTACTAGGCATGTCCCGTGGCATGGACGTTGTATGGGCTTGTCGTATCGCAGTTCATAGATCTGGATATTTCGATGCATCTCAAGGTCATAGGACAACCAAGGCATGAAATACTTCTTTCAAGATCTCATAGCGATGGAAGCGAGCTCCTTCAACATATTCCAATATGTTAATGTATTTTCCAACAATAATTTTTTTTCTTCTGGCCTGTACAAATTTTGATTGAGAACGTTAAAGAAATTTTAACAACTTCAATTTATTTAAATTTATTTTTAGCTTGGATAGGCTTTTTTATTTGAGATTTGGAGTAGAGTACGGCCTATAGTTTTTCATCTATTGACCATGATTCCATGATGAGACAAGTGTACTATGGAGATTGATTCTATGTAAATAGTTCAAAATTCAAAATAAACAATTAAAAAAAAGAATATACAAATAACTCGAAGCCATGCATAGATAACTCAGATGATGAATGTGTAACCAACATTTCATGGAAGATATCTAGAATAATGTGAGATAAAAAGAAAAATAATATAAAAAATAAATAATAGTTGATAAATGGATAACAAGAAGAACATGTAGTTAAGTATGGATAACTCAAACTTGACCCATTTAACTAGAAGAATATGTAGATTTCGTTTAAAATATATGGATAATATGTAGTTTCCTTTACAGTATACAAACTAACAAACAATCATAAATCCATGAAGTGAATAGAGTATAGATACAATTAAATTTTGGTAGTTTCAGTTTCTACTTAGGGTTTCTATTTGGTTTAATGTTTTTTCAAATTCAAAATTTCTTTCCCGACATTTCATTTCCCATATTTTGGAGAAATAGATTTTGGATTTTTGTTTGATTTAGTTTATTTGGAAAATAATCAACATTGATAATAGATTTAATTTGTCAAGATCATGAAAAAAAACAAAAACAAAGATATCATTAAACCTTTTCAAGAAATCAATAAAGGATTGCATGATGCAATATTAAAATTATTGGACGATCATGCCTTGAATCACATGAAATTTATTAGGATTTCACGGAGTTCAAATGAAAACATTTTTATCCTTTTAATTAGTTTTAATTTTTTTCTCAATCCATGATAAGCGCTTTTTTTATGTTAATTTATATGAATTACATTGTTTGATGTGTAGGGATACAAGTTAAAAGGATAGAAATGAATACTAGATTTGAAAATCGAGATCAAAGGGAATAGAATTTCTTCTAGAAGATCCAAGCCACATCATCAAACAAAAACTGTGGAAAACTATAGAACTGTTAAGGGAATAACAAAACCTGGATCATGCATCAGTTGGTTGCAACCAGTTTGGATGGGAGTTGAACGAACAAGAGTTCCGGTAGTTGGATCTTATCCTTCCATTGCTCGTCTCTTTAATAAAATTGACCGAAATGTCTGAGAGAGGGGGAGGGGTCGTCTCCAGATTGAGGAAATGATTTTTCTTTCTCTTTCTATGCAATTCTTAAACAGTAATTCTGTGCAATAAAAAAAGCTTTGTATTTTTACTGATCTTTCCAGCTTCATCTTGAATAAATAAACTACTTCCTCAACAACAAGTAAACAATACAAGCATACTATATATCATGGTGTTAGATCTATTCTAGCATATATAATCAACAATGTATAAGCATTTTAAAACATTGCATGGATAAAATATTCATTCAAACACACATTATTGGACAGGAAAAGATATTTCTATTAATATAAATCAGAGATTACAATAGATACAACCTCTGATGGCACATCCACGAACCGGAGAAACTGAATCCCCCACTTGGGCCTCCACCACCTCAATCCTCCATCTCTCGATATCAAGCTCACAAGCAAAAGGCAAGCTTGGGAAGAACACAAAAGTCCTCCAAGGGACAAAGGGATGCAGACTCAAGCATAAATACCGACAGCAATGGACTATAGTTTCTTTGCTCTCAATTCTCTCATATGCCTTCAATGTATCATAGAGTTCCTTATATAGCTTTTCAAAGGGGTAATGAAAGGTCAAATCCGAGCAATCTCAAGGCATAAGGAAGGCCAGGAGTCAAGTGAGTCAGATCCATGTTAAGGAAAACTCCAAAAGGATTTGGATTTTGTACAGATCTCTATGTATGCTGTTTTAGGGGTCAAACCCGCATATATACACAATTATAGGTTTAAAAGTCGCGTGTATCATTTTTCACATGTTTTTAGGGATGATTAAGGAAACAGCAAAGGACAAAAAATGGTCCACATGGTCTAAGGAGTCTGTAGAGGGACAGGGGAAGGCCATACAAAGTGTGATTCACCTGGAGTGGTAAAATCAGCTATAATAGATGCCCCCTAATGTGTGAGGTCAGAGGGGTCATACGATGGCCGAAATACATTATAAGTCCATCCCAGAAGTGGAGTGATGAAGGATCCCAAATGGAAGACCAGCCATCCAATCAGCATAGTACCATGATACAACTATGTACATAATGGCAGTCCCGGATACATAAGAGTACAATGGCCATGAATAGGCATGATACAAGATATCACATAAGTGGTCATCGTCACATACAATATACATAGATCAGAATCTCCATGATGAAGATATACAAAGGACCATGATCTCCAGAATGGCTGAATATATATAACATATCACAATCTCCATAGTGGCTAGAAATGTCTGACATATACTGGAATCAAGTCATGAGAGCTGAAATCTCATGAACACCGGCACGATCAAGGAGGTAGCATATAAGATATGCCACCAATATGGAAAGACTTCTACACAAACCACTACGAGTACATGTCCTACTATGTGAATATAGGTGTCGAGGTCGAACATAGTAGTCCATTGTCTGATTACCAGTCATTGATGTATATCGTTAATAGACGTGAGATCACCCACCGATAATGAAAATGGGAATCAAGGTACTAGAGTGAAAACTAACAAATGTGAATAAATGTGTTGAGGTCGAATACTTGAGAGGATCCATCGATTAGGGGACATTGATGTATTCCTAAAGACTGTTGATGGCGAGAGAACCTACCACTGATGACTGCAAGTCTCAAGGCATTCAAAATGACTCTAGATTCCAATCCCAGAATAAATGATCTGAATTCAATGGGATGAAATCCACTAGAACGAGGGCTTTAAGGCATCCCCCATCATCCAACATGAGGTACTCAATAAAGCTATATAATGTGGAAGGACTCGATCATAAGGTGCATGAACCAGTAACTGTACCAGGAATGGCCGACATGCAAAGTCAAGATAACTGAGGAATGGCTGACTCAGGCTTCAACTTCCTTCAAACAAGAGCATAACGGCATATGGTGACTAAATAAAGGCAGCATAGACTTGATATACAAATTGGGACATCTCTGTGACACAAGAGGCATCGACAGAGGCTCCATGGGGACTGGAAGCTTAACCAGTCGATGGAGATAAACTCAGATAAATGAGTACAGCTCCTAAAGTCAAACTATAAACCCAACCAATAGATGTGATATGCAGTGCTCTGTTCGAAGGTGACATGACTCGACAGCTGCCAAAGATAACATCTTTCCTTGTTTCGATTTTTAGTTTTTTGATTTTTTTGGAATTTTTCAAATATTTAAAAATCTTGAAAAAGAATAAAATTGCTTTATAGTTACAGACTAGGAGGAGATGAGTGTCATAATGGAAAACAAACTAGTTCCAAGCAGTGGAACATACCTATGCTCAATGCAAGGATACATGTGTAGGATATATGGGAAAATACCCTCCCAGTAAAAAGGGAATCAAGCTGCATAGGATATATAAAATGGCTCTGCATGGCTAGAGATGAGACAAGCTCGGGCTATATGGCTGAAACTCAATGTCAGAGAAGCCAGCATAAGGCCCACTAAAGTAGGCAAAGCTCATGATAATGCAATTACAACTTGGCATATACAAGGGAGTCCCGGGGAAATGGCCAGCATAAAGTTCAAGAGGAGTATGAAGCTCTTGTTCAAGGACATGGAAAGACTAAAAGAGACTCTTGGACCTAAGAGAGGACTCATAGCATGGGTACCAAATGCAAAAGGGAGCTAACTAGGGAACCCATGTATAGGAAACCTCTACCATTCACATAGTACCACTTCTAACAGCAGCATGAAGATTCTGTGATACCATGGAATGTGTTCGTACCTAAGGTTAAGATGAAAAGGTTATAAGGTAATGCATAAGTGCAAGCGGATGCTAAATCGTAACCTATATTCCAATTCAGACATAATACCTGTGATAGGAACGAATGGGTCGAAACGTTGGAGAGTGTGTACAACAACTGGACCCTACATGACAACCATATTAGTTCAACATAACTTAAAATAGTCAATAAAGAATCCAAGATATAGGATATAGGGAGGAATGATCATGAAAATATCACCCAAAGGAAACAATGTAGTGGACGATGGGCCATTAAAAGGGATGTAAAGTGTAGACCCAACATTCACACATTCACCACCACCCCCGTGATGGTGACCACAGGTGTAAAGACCGAGCGAAGGGAAAAATAATCCTCCATAAATGGAGTAGAGGATGGAATATGACCATTCCCAAATCTACAAGCATTGTAAGGGGCTGTGATGCCCCCAATTCTGACACCAGGGTCTGTACTAGGACCAAGGACGGGTCATAGGATACCAAGCATGCTGAAGATAAAAGGACCCAAACTCAAGAAAGCATAAATATACTCAAGTAACCACAATTCCAAAGGCCAACTAGCACACAAATAGCACACTCCTAAGAAAATATATAGCCAAAATACAAGCAAACCAAGGGGAGGATATGTGAGCTCCCGAATGTAGCAGGTATGTCCCGCCTAGGAGAGGCTCAAAACTCCCATACACTACAAGCAAAGGTATGTAACCAATTTTAGTGGCCCTCATCTTCAACTCATAAAGTGACTATGTTGTCCGACCTATACCTGGCCAAGACACTCACAGAATAACCTCTATAAGTACCCCCTCGATAACCTAGGTAAGGCAAATAAGGTCACCTCAATATAATCAATGCTCAGGTGGACAATTGCAGGCAGGATTGACCGTATGGGCAAGGTAGCAAAGCCCAAAACTCTCGAAAGAGCCCCCAAATACGAATACAATCCTGAAAATATCTTCGATGCTACTCAGTTATGACTAGGGGTCATCCCAATCAATAACCGCTCACACTGCCTCATGCTTAAATCCCTTTTGAGAGGAGGATCCTGAGAAACACTAGTTATACCAAGGATTTCACACACTCACCTGGACAAACACATATATGCTGTTGTTTAGTGGTCTTGGAGAATTTACTCACAATGAACTATTCCAAGACCCTAAAACCTAATCTTGTTGGTGCACCCTATAAAATAAAAGAGCGTAATTCATTTAAATATTGCGTTGATTTTAATTGGCTGTAATTACTCAAAGGGACATGGCTGTGCAACTAATGATATTATGACTCAGCAGTGAAATAAATATGCACACCATAACAAACAATGCTATGTGCAATCTTTGTCAAATGAAAAATAGGGTATGCCACTACATGAGATGCATAAATATATATTCCTTTCCGAATGTCAATGCAATCCTTCCTATATGAAAGACTAAATACAACTCTCATCCAAGTAATCCAATGCAAGTACCTCCTCAAATCCATATCTAAGATGCAACTAAGAGTGCAACTACTTTGTATTTTTCAATATAAAAGAATGAAAAATGTAATAAAAGTCATCTAAGACTCTCAGTCTCTGCAGCAATTATAAAACACAATCCTAGCAAGACACCAAGACAAAAAATAGTAATGCACTAATGGCAAAACAAAAAGGATAAATGACTAAAACTACTTTCAAAGAAAAATCAATGAAAAAGCAGTCTCTGGTCACAAAAGAAGCATCCAACAGACACCGTCAGACCCAAGGAAGACCCAACCACACTCACAACCCACCCAACAACTTCCCACAACATCAAACTCACCAAAACGGAGGATGTACGTGACTGTTTAAAGAACACCTATGTGTATACGTGACTTCTGGCCAAAAACCTGCGTGTATACACAACTTTTGGCCAAAAACCTGCATATACAGAGACAGCAGTGGTAAAAAGTAGGCCAAGGGTTAAACCAATTAAGGGGAGTGTCAATGGATGAACATACTATAAAATGCAACATAGAAACAAGGAGAAACAAAGAGCAAGTCAAGAATATCAAGCCCATTGTGCTCGCAAACCCCCAAATAAAAACAAGGAACATCCCCAGCGGAATCGCCAATTCTATTATGGAGAGAAATTTCTATGGATTGGGGTACCACAATAGACATCTTGACTCCAGAAATCAACCTTTTCCAATATGGAATAGAAAGTAAATGTCTAACACTAAAGGATCAGACCTTTTACCTTATTACGGACGGTTGAAGTAGATCCTCATTAAGCTTTCCAGCTTCATCTTGAATTGATAAACTACTTCCTCAATAACAAGTAAATAATACAAGCATACTATATATCATGGTGTTAGATCTATTCTAGCATATATAATCAACAATGTATAAGCATTTGAAAATATCCCATGGATAAAATATTCATTCAAACACACATTATTGGACAGGAAAAGATATTTCTATTAATATAAATCAGAGATTACAATAGATACAACCTATGACGGCACGTCTGTTAACCGAAGAAACTAAATCCCCCACTTGGGCCTCCACCACCTGAATCCTCCATCTCTCAATAAAAAGCTCACAAGCAAAAGGCAAGCTTGGAAAGAACACAAAAGTGCCTCAAGCATAAGTTTCGGCAACAATGGACTATAGTTTCTTTGCCCTCAATTCTCTCATATGCCTTCAATGTACCATAGAGTTCCTTATATAGATTTTTAAAGGGGTAATGAAAGGTCGAACCCAAGCGATCTCAAGACATAGGGAAGGCTAGGAGTTAAGTGAGTAGGATCCATGTCAAGGAAAACTCCAAAAGGATTTGGATTTTGTACACATCCCGATGTACGCAGTTTTAGGGGTCAAACCCGTGTATATATGCGATTATAGGTTTAAAAGTTGCGTGTATCATTTTTCACATGTTTTTAGGGATGATCAAGGAAACATCAAAGGACAATAAATGGTATACGAGGTCTAAGGATTCTGCAGAGAGACAGGGGAAGGCCATACAAAGTGTGATTCACCTGGAGTAGTAAAATCAACTATAACAGGTTGTAGCTGGTTTGGATGGGAGCTGAACGAACAAGAGTTCTGGTGGTTGGATCTTATCCTTTCATTTCTCGTCTCTTCTATAAAATTGACCGAAATGTCTGAGAGAGGGGGAGGGGTCATCTCCAGATCGAGGAAATGATTTTTCTTTCTCTTTCTATGCAATTCTTAAACAGTAATTCTGTGTAATCAGAAAAGCTCTGTATTTTTACTGAAGATGAAAAGAAGCTTAGACATTGATGTATCAAACCATTGTTACAAATATTTTGGAGAATAGGATATCCTGCTACCGGAGGAATTTTGGAGAAGGAAGGATTGGTACATGAGACTGAAAAACACCTCTCTTTTTCTTGAGGTTTATGTAATTTATTGCAAAAATTTGAATAAATATAGAAATGTTAATTCATATCTCTTATCTATGATCTAATTGATTTTCTTTGACAGATCTCAATTTTTTTTGTTTTTGAATGGCCAGATGATGCTATGGTTTACTTGCAATTGATAAATGTGCTCACTCATAACCTAGATTTCTCTTCATTACTGATTAATGCATTGGAAAATATTTAAGGAATTTATTCTTTAATTGTCTTTATCTATTTCTGTGAGTGATTGAATAGTGAAAAATTTACAACAAAAAAAGTTTGTTTTTCAACTGACATGTGATATGTAGGTTGACTCTTAAATGATATAATATTAGGTTGATGTCAATTGATTTCATTAATTGGTCGTAAGTTAAATGGTAAGTTCTTAATCTAATTTACATTTTTGTTGATTGGGTGAAGTTACTTGTCTGTTTTTCACCTCTGGCTCACTTGCAAATCAATTCAACTTACTTTTTAAATAGGTGAAGTTTAGATCATGTTTTCTTTTACTAGTTAGATATGAGTTTCCCTTTTCTCACATAACCCACCTTGTTTTCCAACCTAGGAAACAAATCCTCTGTTGATCAAATTCTCAAAAGCCAATGGAGGCTATTGAAATATCCGTGGGAGATCAGTACCTTAAACAACTCAAGGATAAAGCAATACTTGCATGGGATTTCTTGAAGCCTTTGGCTGGGACTTATCAGTGTGTTGTAAGCCTTATACACCCTTTTCAGTCACATTCACAACTAAGGCTTCAACAATTCCCTATTCTTCCTCGAGTGTCTGCTATCCATATTAGAGCTCCAATAAGCCTGGAAATACTTCCACCATGCGAATAGTTTTCTCCAACAAGGTGATCATCGACTTGATACTTTCACTTTGCAATTTACTTGGTTTGTAGTGGATAGTTCCATTTTATTTTACTAATATGTTTTTCAGTGAATGCAGGTTGTAGAGGGATAAGGGTACTCTGGAGGAGCTTGTTCGGATTATAATCCTCCCTTGTCCAATTTGGTCAGTCACCTAGAGTCAATTTAGTCATTAATTGTGTCCACTAGTACTATTGGGTCTAGTTGGACTAATATGGCCATATGTATCAGTCACTGGAGTGTGGGAAACACTACTAGAAGTTAACTGCCACTTACTGCATGTGGATGCATTAATTTGGGTGCCTCCTAGAGCAATCTCTACATTTTAGGAGCCACTAGGTTTCCCGACACCAACCTACTTCAGTTAGTTGGAGTTAGTACTAGTTAGTGTTAGTTAGTGTTAGTTAGACCCTAGTTACTTTCAATTAGTTCACAATCAATTAGCTAGCGCTAGTTATGCATGGCTGCATGTGTAGTAGGCACCTTTGCCCACCTACCACACTCAGTTGCACTAAGTTAACTAGCTATCATTATTTGATTGAGTTGTTGGACATCTGGAAGTTGATATGTTGCAATCCGATAGTGATTTAGACAAGTTCAGTTAGTCATGCAATTATGTAGAGTGAATAAATTCTAATTCCTCTCTCATGCATTCTGTTAGTTTTTCATCACATTAAGTTAGCATTAACATCTTAGTATCTTTTCACTGAGAGAATAACAAGTACATCAATAAAACACAAGCACATCACAAGAGACAAGAGACACAAAGAGTTTTCCTCGGGGAAACCATAAAGGAGAAAACCTCGTAGCTTCATCTAAGATAGAATCAACACCAAAACAGTAAGAGATCTCCCAAAACAGCAGCAGTCTTCTGTCCTCTGTCTAGTCCCAAAATTTCCTTCTTCACTAGTGTGCCACACTTGGGAGAGAAAGTGAAGTATTTCCACAATGTGATAAATAGAGAGACTCTCACTCTCTATTTATATTCATCCGTTCACTTGAATTGCCTTTTCACACGTAGGCTCAACCTAATAATTACTACTAGAGCCTACACCTTAATTAGTGTATAATAACTCAAGTGCCCCGAAACTGTGGGGACTTACCTAATGACTTGACGTGACTTGTTTACATTATTAATCCTCCCGATCGAAACATCGGGGCATGACCACATGACTTAAATACATAATAGAAACATCCCGGAATAAAAATCGGGTTAAAATACATAAGATATATAGAAGAATACATTCCGAAGTTACATATACATCAACACTCCCTCTTAACTAGGAAGGTATTCTTTCGACACAATTTTCAGCACTGGTCTTCTTCTATGTATTAGCTGGATCATCTCGTCTTCAAGTCATCTTCGTTGGATCTGGATCATCTCTTGATCTGGATCAACATAGAACATCATCACTGGATCTAGATCATCTCTCGATCTGGATCAACATAAAACATTATCACTAGATCTGGATCTGGATCATCACTCGATCTGGATCATTACTGCTGGATCATCATTACTAGATCTGGATCATCACTGAATCTGGATCAACACTGGTGCTATCTCATGATTCTTCTCATCATAGGAAGTTCTACAGAACCAGCCCTTTTTCATGCTGGTTGTAGGCCTACCCTCATGTAGGTCTTTGCCCAACACTTATATCTGACCTGCTCGTCAGAAAGGCACACCTAGCACTCACATCTGATCATGTAGTAAACTAAAATCC